>VXBZ01005475.1:64694-108977 GCA_013399135.1 Heliornis fulica
CCCTCAGCATCCTGCATCCCTCAGCATCCTGGAATCCTCAGCATCCTGTGTCCCTCAGCATCCTGCATCCCTCAGCATCCTGGAATCCTCAGCATCCTGTGTCCCTCAGCATCCTGCATCCCTCAGCATCCTGGATCCCTCAGCATTCTGGATCCCTCAGCATCCTGGAACCCTCAGCATCCTGGAACCCTCAGCATCCTGCATCCCTCAGCATCCTGGATCCCTCAGCATCCTGCATCCCTCAGCATTCTGGATCCCTCAGCATCCTGGAACCCTCAGCATCCTGCATCCCTCAGCATCCTGGAACCCTCAGCATCCTGCATCCCTCAGCATTCTGGATCCCTCAGCACCTTGAGACAATGGAGCAGCCCACAAAAGGGACACTGAGCAATGCAGGGCCAGGCCATTGCCTCCTTATCCTCACACATCAATCTCCAAGGTCACAGCTGATGGGTCAGCGCATCATGGTCTGTGTCAAATCAAGCCCTGCAGCTGCACATGCTGGTGAGAGAAGGGCAGCCTGGGAGAGCACCTAGAAATAATGGCTGTGGCAATATTGTGTTGCCTGGGGGGAAACTGAGGCAGGGGCATGACCTGCCCTAAGGGTCTCAGCTACACTGCCTGGCCTCCTGCTCTGATTCTCATGTAGGAGAAACCCAGGAGTCCTGATCTTCCCAGTGTGTCCACTGCTTCCAGCTCCTTCAAGTCCACACCCCCACTTGCTCTGGGTGAGCAAGACCTTGGGAGCCACATCCCACTACAAAGTCCCACCTGGATGTCCCTTCGTGTCCCCAGCCCTCACTGGGCCTGGCTACCCCCGTGGTCCCCAGCCTGTCCCCGCTCCCACGGTGGCACGCAGGCTCCCGCAGCCCATCTCACGCTCTCACAGCACACTCCCCCCACCCCCTGCGCGCTCACTCTCCCGCCCTCGCACACCCCCGGATGATGCACGGCGGAGCGGAGCGTGTGCCATCAGCATTAGTCACCGGTTCCTGTAGGAGGAAGGTTGCAAGAAGAGGAGGAGGAGGAGGAGCAGAGCCACAGTGTGGAGCGAGACCACAGCCACTGGCTCAGGTCACTGCTGACCCTCCTGCACCTTGGGTTGGAACTTGGGGGCACCCAATAATTGTGTAGCTGCGTTGGGGTCAGGCAGCCTCCTGGCTGGGGTCTGTGAGTGGGATGTTGGGGGGCACTGGTGGCAGCACAGCTCCTGCGGAGGAGAAGAAGCACCCTGGGAGTATTGCAGCCTCCTGGGAGGGAAGGGTCTGGGCCATGTGTGGAGCTACCGACATGTGGACTTGTGGGTGGGATTAGGTCGAGAGAGGGGCAGAGCCATGGGGGTGTTTCTCTGTGATGGATGAGGCATGTTGTGGGGAGGAGGAGCTGGGTGTGTGAGGGTGGATAAAGCTGGAGGAGATGGGGTGGAGGGCAAAGCACCCTGGGTGATTTGGCTTACTGGTGTGGGTGAGAAACCAGGGCAGGGGCAGAGAAAGGCAGTCCTGGGAGACTGAGAGCATTTTGTGGGGGGCTCCAAGGGGAGCAGAGCAGGGTTGAGAAGAAGGATGTTCTTCAAAGACTTCCTAAGAGATGACAATGAGAAGATAGCTTGGCTGGTTCTCCTGAAGAGGGGTCCCAACAGCAGCAGCCTTTAATGAGCAGCACAAAGCAACTGCTCAACTGGCAGCAGAGCCCTCCCTGACACCCCTTTGACCCGAGGTGCCTAAGTCCCATGGAGCACGTGGGCAGCAGGTCAGAGGAGAGAACCCCAAAGGCTTACTTGCACCATCTCCTTCCCCTCAGAAAGCAGGCTGCCCTATTTTCAGTGCAAATCAGCAGGCATAGGGCTCTGGCCACGGCATCCTGGTGATTTCTGGCAGTGGTGACATCAGAGAAGAGACCAGGGCAGACAGAGGTGGCAGTGGCTGTCCTTGGCTGGTGAGGTACAAGCACACTAAGCTCTGCAGTCCCTCTGTGAGGTGATGCTCTAAACTGGTGCTGCAAGTTTCCATCCTTTTCCTCTCTCCTCCCTGCTCTCC
The DNA here is from genome assembly GCA_013399135.1 of Heliornis fulica. Classification (NCBI taxonomy): domain Eukaryota; kingdom Metazoa; phylum Chordata; class Aves; order Gruiformes; family Heliornithidae; genus Heliornis; species Heliornis fulica. The sequence goes on from VXBZ01005475.1 coordinate 66,731, forward strand.
TACACATACTCCAGCCACTGCCCCCACCACTCCTGCCCCTCAAACTGTGAACTGCTGTCCTCCACATCCTCTCCAGCCCCAGATGGACTTGGAGGAGGGTGGTCCTGCTCAAGCAGGACCTTTGCTAGGAGGTGAGCTATGAGTGTACATAGCCCAAGAACTCATCGTGCCCAGGGATGGTCCCAGGATCTTCTGAGCACCCCTCTCCTGTGAGCTGCTGCTTCACAGATGCCCATGTGCCACATGCCTGGAGCTCCTCTGAGAACACCCATGTGTGTGTGGTGCATGTCTGTCTGTCTGTACCTGAGCTGGTTCCTGCTGTGTGGGGATATTTTACCTTGTCCATGTGCTGCATCCAGACTCCTGCTCTGTTTGCAGCCGTGTGCTTCTCTTTCATCTGATACATCACTGGGCTGTTTTGGTTGCTTTCCCCATGGTGGGATGGATCATGAAGGGATTAAACATCTAGAAGGGGGAAAGCAACTGTGTTTAGAGCATTAACTGTTGCACCAAGCTCCAACTCTGTTTTATTTTCCCTCGAGGTTGAGTTGCCAGACTTCAGCTGGTCTCCCTCTTGCTGGCCAGCAGAAGGTGAGCCATGGGAAGCATCAGCTTTCAATATGAGCCACTGATTTATCCAAGGACCCAGGAGTGGCAATGCATCGATAGATGACTAATGAATCACACCATCACTTATGCATTAACTCCTTTGAAATGCAAAGCACTCCCTTGATATTTCAGCATTTTCCACATAGTCCAAAGGAAAACCCACTAAGCAGAGGTAATTGTGAAACTAAGCAGGGTAACATTACCACCTTGTGTGGTTTAGAGGTAATTGTGAAACTAAGCAAGGTAACAAGGTACCACCTTGTGTGGTTTAGAAGGTATATAGAAGAGATAGAAGGCCAATGGCATCCTGGCTTGTATCAGAAACAGCGTGGCCAGCAGGTCTGGGGAGGGGATTGTCACCCTGTACTTAGCACTGGTGAGGCCACACCTGAAGCGTTGTGTTGAGTTCTAGGCCCCTCATTACAAGAAGGACATCAAGGTTCTGAAGCATGTCCGGAGAAGGGCAACCAGGCTGGTGAAGGGTCTGGAGAACAAACCTTCTGAGGAGCGGCTGAGGGAGCTGGGGGGGTTTAGTCTGGAAAAGAGGAGGCTGAGGGGAGACCTTCTCCCTGCCTAGAATGACCTGAAAGGAGGTTGTAGAGAGGTGGGTGATGGTCTCTTCAGCCAAGTGACAGGTGATGGGACAAGGGGAATAGCCTCAAGCTGCACCAGGGCAGGTTCAGATGAGATGTCAAGAAGAAATTCTTCACCGAAAGAGCTGTCGGGATGTGGTACAGGCTGCCCAGGGAGGGGGTGGAGTCCCCATCCCTGGGTGTATTTAACAAATGGGGAGATGAGGTGCTCAGGGAGATGGTTTAGGAGAAGACAGGCATGGTTTGACTCAATGATCTTAATGGTCTTTTCCAACCTGGTGATTCTGTGATTCTGTTGCGACGATTGCATCAGCCTTAATTACAAGGGGACTTTCTGCCCTTTAAAGCAGTTGGGCACACGTTGTATTCTCAGCTTTCCTGCCTCTGGCTGGCTCTGGCTCTGAAATGGTTCCTTTCATGCATTCAAAACAGTTTGTAATTAACAATCACATTGTTTTCCTTTGAACATTGACGGAGATACAGAAAACAGAAGAATTGGGAGCTAAGATGCCGATATGACTGAGTATTATTTTGCTTCCATGAAATGACTTTTCAATTTACAGCAAATTTAGTGCTGATGAAAGGTTTGGGGTAGCAGAAAGACTTTGCTCGACATTTGGTCATGAAACTTGGGAAGCTGGCTCAGACACCTGAAGACAAATTTTCTCCTGTATCTATTGGGAAGAAGAAAATGTGGATTCAGCTGCCCTGTTATGTGTGGCCTATGTTGCCCTCAATGAGTGCCCATGCAGAAAAAATCCCTGACAGGGTTGTTGCATTCACAAAGTATCCCTTGGTGGGAAACCAGCAGAAAAGGATGATGGAAGCCAGGAGTATCTTGGCTGTGCTGCAGGCTCCTGAGCTACCCAGCGTGTCAGACCAGAGGGGGCTTAATTTGAAGCCTTGGCTCTGTAAACAAGAACCAGATTACCAACTTCTTCAGCCCTGGTGCAAAGCTTGGTTGGGAGGATTGTTCCCTCCATCTGTTCTTCTCATAGACAATCTGCCTTCAGAAGCCATTGCTGCATAAATCTGGAGGAAGCATAAATGCAGGAGCACCTGAATATTGTTTAACAGATGGGGACACACATTCTTCAGGCAGAGATTTCCCTCACATTGCCCTATTTATTTCAGAGGGTGTTTTTCAGGACCATCCTTCAACACTGTGGCTGCCAGGGAGTAAGATGGCATCCCAGTCTGAGGCTTGTGGCTAGTTGAGTTGATTTTATTAGCAAACTTTACTCCATGAACACTGTCATGACATTTCTGGTCTGTTTCCCCACCTTTCAGTGCTAATTCCCTTCCAACCAAATTCACATTTCTCATCCAGACCTTTGAGGACCATCATTATCTGTGAGCACTTGATGTCACCTGCTTCCACCCTGGAAAAGGTGTGGCTTGAGGAGTTCATCCACACACCTCTCGTTGGAAGCTCCTTTGTAAACAAACCAACCCACCAAGTCGGGTTTTGAGCCCTCTGAATCCTTCCACCTGTGTCTCCTCCTTTCCAAAAGGCAGCCTGGCAGCTGCCCTCCAGTTTCCAGCACACACTCTTGCTCTTCCACCTTCCATCCCACGGGATCTCTTGTACACTTAGCACAGAGGTTTTCAGCTTCATCAGCTCAAGGACCACTACATATTTTCCGACAGTAACACATCCACGGACTGTTGAATGGCAGAAAGGAAATTACTTTCCTCTGCAACCTTTTCACAACTCCTTGCAAAGTAGTCACTGGACCCCCCCCCCAGGCCTCAAGGACTGGAGATTGAAAGCCACCGATTTATCAAGCCGCATATGGAGATCACTTCAGGTGATGGCTCTGGGTGGGAATGGGTGAGCCATCAAATCCAGCAAGCGGCAGCTTTTCATGTGGATACAGGAGTAGGAAGCTACTGAAATTGCAGCTTGGGTGTTCCTGGTGGAAACAAGGAGCCTTTCCCTGCTGCAGTGTCCCTCCTTGTGGTGACCAAAGCCCTGGCTCTGGAGCCACAAAGATCTGCTCAAGGAGACGAGCCTGGCTCCTTCTCCTCCTCCCCGGCGCAGAGGCACAACAGATGCTGTACTGCTGTACTGCTGATGCTGTACTGCTGACCCCAGACACTCAGAGCTCGCCAGGCTGGTCTCCAAACTCAAACAAAGATGTTAGACACTGTTTTCTTTCCACTTGGCTTCTTGCTCTGGAACCAGCAGGTCAAACTCAAACGACACTCACAGCTTTTATTTATTTCCCTCCCCAGCCACAAGAACTAGAAATTTTCCTCTTTTTTCTTTTTTTTTTTTTTTTTCTTCTTCTCAGTATAAACCGAAAGCTGAGAGTCTTGCTGAATCACTTGTCTCCAGGAACTGGGACTTTAAGGAAAATATCCGGTATTGAGATGTTTGCAGCATATGTGTGAGACTTGGCAGTGCCACCAGGAGATGAAAACAAAAATGATGTAATATGGCCATGTCAGGAAGGACAACATGAGGGTTGTGTTTGGGGAGCGTACACAACCCTGGTCAAAGAGCAGGACTCTGTGACTGCATCCTATGACTTGTGACAGATGAATGCTGTGGGATGACACGTCGGGTGGTGAGGACAGGCAGGTATCGAGCTCAGCCCATTGTGGTCTCTCCCTTCCACTACATCTACATCATCTCAAGGTGAACATCTTATCTTCTAGGAGAGGTGAGTGATGAACTGGACCAGCAGTATGGGGATACAGGGACAGAAGCTGACTGGTGCAAGAAGGAAAAAAGATGAAGGGAGGAGGGATAAGGCTCAGAAGTGGAGAAACACATATAGAAGAGACAGGTTGTCCCCAGAGCAACCTGAGATGGACCTGAGCAGCTGCTTGCTGGCACAGTGACCCTTAACCCTGCCTATCCACAGCCCTGGACTCAGGAAAACACAGCGGGAAGCACAAAGCAGTGTGTTGGTCATGCGGTGCAGCATGCTGTGGGCAGAGCCCTGGCATGACCTGTTCTCCATGGGCCATAAGATCTCAAAATTGACCCACCAGGAGAGCTCTCAGCTTGTGAAGAAGCAGGGAAAAAAAAAAGAGGTTAAAATATGAGTGCAGAGGACGGCCACCAAATTTCTCAGTTTTCCTATCGCGTCACCTTCCCCCTTCTCCGTCCTTCACTCATCGTAGTCTTTCTGGGAGAAAGTGGCTGTTGGAAAACAGAGAGAGAAGACGACAAACACTGCTGTGGAATTATTTAACGAGCCAGAATGAATTGCATTTGAAATCATTTAAATGGGATCTGGGAGTATTTAACTGCAGCACAGGAACTTAACAAGAGTGGGAAAGGATTTTGCGCTAATTGCTGGCAATGATATACCTACGGAGAGAGAACATGCAGCAATTAGTAAGCAAGGCTGTAATTTCAGCCTAAGGTCCCTGCCTGCCCTAGAATATGGCATGGATTATCTGCTGGAAGGAAGACAGGGGCTGTGATCCACAGGTGACCAGAGAAACAAGCAGATGAGGTTCTCATTAAGAAGTCATTAACCAAGTTTTTCAAACAGCAGGATGCAGGAGATGGGTTTGGTCAGGCCCAGATGTCCCCCTGCATCGCTCCAGGTTCAACTCCTGATTGTCCATTCCCCAGCCTGGTGTGGCTCAGATTGACAAAAACCAAATGAAACACAAAGCCCGTCCCAACCTGTGCCAGATTGGCCTGATTCTCTAGCCAGCTTCTGCTCCAAGCCTGGGTGCTGGGGCTACAGCTCCTGGAGTAGAAGCTATGGACACCAATTTGACCATTTCTTGCTGAGAACTCAGCAGCTCCAGCGCATCCACAATGCTGCCGGGTTTGGAGAAGCAGCAGGACATGACCTTATTGCTCTCTACAAATACCTGCAAGGAAGGTGTAGAGAGGTGGGGTCCCTTCAATTCTCTCGGGTAACAAGAGATAGGACAAGAGGAAATGGTCACAAACTGCACCAGGGAAGACTTAGGTTGGACATCAGGAAGAATTTCTGTACTGAAAGGGTTGTCAGGCATTGGAACAGGCTGCCCAGGGCAGTGGTGGGGTCACCATCCCTGGAGGGATTTCAAAGGCGAGTAGATGTTGTACTTGAGGAAATGGTCTAGAGGTGGACTAGGCAGGGTTAGGCTGTGGTTGGACTCGATGATCTTGGTGGTCTCTTCTAACCCAAGTGACTCTATGATTCTATGACCAGGTAGCTGGCAGAGCTTTGTTCATAGCCTGCACGAGGGCAGAGCTCAGGTTGAGGACCCTTGGACTATGGTTCATACTACAATGGTGGAGTAAGATGGGAGGAGGATTGAGGAAAGGAGATGAGATGGGTGCTAAGGATACTTCTTCAGATGAAATGTCAAGCAGACAGGAGCCTGCACCCACCAGCAGGCTTGCATAGAAGTACCCCAGATGGCCTTGGGCCTGAGGGACCTGCCCTTCCTATGGAAATGCCCATAAGGGCCAGACCCTACAGTCCTGCTCTGCTGAGGCGGGGTACAGCTGATGCCCCAACCCAGAGATGAGCTGCTGTGGCTCTGGATGGCACATTCCCTGGAAGCAGCAGCCCTGGGAGGGTGTCCTCACCACAGGGGAAATCAGAAAGCCACCAGCTCTCGGCTGTGGCTCTGACACCTGGCAGCTGCAGGCAGCCTCCGCCAGCCTCTGCTCATTGTTTCCCAGTCCTGCTGCTCCCCATCTCCATTCTCTCCCTGTGATGCCTCTGTCTTTGGGTTTTTGTCTTTCAATCAGTTTTCATCTCAGTAATTCCCATTCAATAGTTAGTCCCTGATCCTTCTAACTGAGATCAGAGCTTCATATAATAGGAAGGGGGGGGAGGGAGACTATTTTTAATTTGCTACATTCCCATTAATAACAAGTTCTAATTAAAAAACCTCCATCTTCCATCCTCCCAAGTTCAGAGGAAAACTCTGCGACTTCTGTTGGAATCTTCTGCTGATAAATTGGTACCACAGCCTCCTAGAACAGCTGGTCCTCTTTAGCAGGCATAGTAATTAATGGGAATAATAAATGCATTCAAAGCAGGTTCGTAACCCTCCTTTCTGTGCACTTAGACATCTCTTTGCATTGCAAGAGACACGCATCAACATTTCCACTTACAAAACAGGCCCAAAAGAACTGCCTACGTTTAACAAGCCCGGGTTTCATTAGCACTCTCCATCCCATAATAAACCTTGTGATACAAAGCATTCCCGGGGATGAGGAGGTTCCCTCTCAGCTGTGTGTGAAGGGGATGCACAGAGCAGGAGCCATACCTTGGAGCATCTCTGCGGCTGTCAAGAACTTCGTGCCGATCCCAAGTTTCCTACCACGGCTCCACAGCCTCCATCAGCAGGAAAGCCATGTTGTGCCCTCCACTGGGAACCTGCCCCACGGGGAAAGGTCTCCAGGTTTACAGGGTGTAGACCCACATGTATGCCCTGCTCTGATGGGTGGGGTGAACGTGGGTACGGCTCACCCTTGTCCTGAGGTACCAGTCCAACAAGGACCAGCCTTGCCTGTGCGATGCTTGTCCTTGCTGCTATGGCAAAGTGGAAAGGGACCTCAGGGAGGGAGTTTACTTTGCTGCTTGCTCAGAGAGACCATGTCCCTTCTCTCCAGCTCCTCTTCACTGCTGTGTCCACCTTCATGGCTAGTGTGTATTAGGGTAGACAGGAATTACTGCCTTGCAACATCCACGTAGTGGGACTGGGAGAGGAAGGTGGAGGGAATGCAAAGTGAAGGCTAAGGTCACACCATGAGCTGGGGAGGAGGCCAGGTGTCCTGATTCCCCTTGCTGGGCACACAAGACCAGCACCTGGGGACAACCCTGCCTTGAAAATGAATCAGTAAGGGCCACATCCATCCCGGGTCAGCAGACAGTGAAGCAGAAGCATAAGGTTGGACAAGATGCACACCCTCTCCTCAATTTGTGTGGATCTCCATTTACACCCACTGCTGACTTGGATTTCCTTGGATGTGCAGATCAGCTCTGCTGGGGATGGACAACCCCTCACCATCCCTCTCACTTGCTTTTGCTCACCGCTGCTGAGCTAATGGACTCATCTCAGGAGCGGCCAAACCAGGAGCCATCAGCGCAGATATCCCCGAGCTGAGCAATCTGTCCCGAGCAGTGATTTCAATTAAAGGGTCATTAGAGTGAAATCTTATCCAGCCCAGCTCCCATTTGCCAGCAGGAGGTCCTTCTCCTCCCCGTCCCAAGCCCTGCTCTGCGGTTAGAGCACGCTGTTCCTGCTGGAGCCCTCTAGTTTCGCTAAAACACGGCAGCTGCTGCTAATAAACAAACATATTGATCATAGAGATATGGGCTGTCAGGGACTTAATTCATGAATGAAATGTGCTTAAGAGCGCCCGGTAGGCAAAGGCTCTGCTTAAAGGGCTCATAGCCAAGATGGTGCTTGGAGGTGGGAACGGAGAAGCCCAGCAGCTGCTCAGCGCTGGGATGTCACAGTCCGGGGATGGTGTAAGGATCTGGGGGGGTATAAGGATCTGGGGGTGAAATTTGTTTCAGAAAGGAGCAGAACAAATTTCCCCTTTGTTGTTGTAGGCCATTGGTAACAGGGATTTGGTGTAATGAAGGGTTCTGTGCTTTCCTACTGTGGCATTTAGCAAGAGGCTCTGGTCCTGCTCCTCATGCAGGGAGCATCTGGGCAACCCAAAAATTCAGGGCTAATTTAAAGAGACTATCAAACAAACCCCAAAACACAATCCCTCAAATCCTTCAAGGGTCTGAGGCTTGCAGACAAATGGGAGTGGTACCTGTGCCTGCCTGCCGGGGTTTGTGATACCCATTGCAGGGGCCAGGGGTGAGCTGGTGCAACATCGCTCAGACACTACACCGAGGAGGTATCACAGCTCCACATTTCCCAAACTGCTGCTCTCCTGACAGCAAACAGGTTTTCCTGGTTTTGAAGCAAATTTCCACTCCACAGACAGGCAGTAAAACTCTCCCTGTGCGTAACACCGTGGCTGCTTATATTGCTGCGATACTAATGCGTGCCATTGTTTCTAAATCATCGTCATTGTGTGGAGTTTGGTCTAAACAAGGTACAATCAGCTCACACATGGACCCCTGCACAGACAGGGGGTGTAATTACAACCAACATGTATTTGTATATAGACTTTATAGGTGCAATAAATTGCACCGCGATACGCAAGGCTATAGGTTGATCTGTAACAGGTTTCCATACTTTTGGTATTTGCCACACTGAAAGCAGTTGTTAAAATAGGTCTCAGTATTTATGGTCCTGGGATGTGGAGGCCTTGCTGAGAGTTTGATGAATGAACTTTCAAGGACAGGAATAGTTGTCAGTCTGAAATATTTATCAGTCTGAAATCTCACTGCGATTCATGCCATGGTTTTAATACCTCCATTTTTTTCCTCCATCTTCTACTTGGCACAAGAAGGGTTTCTGGGTCTCTGCTGTGGGGCTGCGGTGGGCAGAACTGTGTCTCTGCCTCCTCTGCCCCTGCCTTGTCTCAGCTAGCAAGGCTGGGGTGATGGAGTGTGTTGGTGTGACCCCGAGGGGATCAGCTCCCTATGGCTCTGGGATCAGCCCTCGGGGAAGTTGAGCAGAGTGGGGAGGACAGAGAGGAGAGAGCTGCCTGCTGCTCTGCTTCAGGGCTGCCGGATGCACAAACCTCCCCAGGCTCTCTGCCTTTGTGCAAAACCCCTCTGTGGGGAGGCCTGTGGATCCTTCTTCTAAAATCAATGATGTTTGCTCTCTGCATGGGGGAAGAAGGATGGTGTGCACGTTTATGGGCACTCAGTGGCTGGACCAGCCATGCAGCAGGAGGCTGCAGGGAAGGCATTTGGTCTCCATATTGCCAGGGGACCAGCAAACCCCTCTCCAGCGAGGTCATCTCTTTTCCCCATGTCAGCAGTTCCTGCTGTTTGACCTGGCTGTGGTACCCTGCTCCAGCCAGCCTGCTGTGCTTCCCAGTCCTGGGTTTCCTCTGCTGCCCTCTGCCCCAGGGCTGTGTTTCAGGGCTTGCCAAAGTGATTTCTGCTCTGTGCATAGCGGGAGATGGACGCCTATGTCTGGATGGACTGCATGCCTCCCCCAGCATCTGTCTGCAGGCTGCTGCTGTAGGAGCTTTGCCGTGGGCCTCCCGTATCCCTCTGGCCGAGGAGAGGCTAAGGGAACTCAAGGGTAGATGGGTAGGAGAGGTCCCTCATCGTTCTGCATCTCGTTTCTCCCTGATCAACTGCACAACCCCGTTCCCAGCTCCCTCTCCAGTTCCCCCTTGGTTCCTGGCATCAGCAGTATGCCTGGGACTCCCAAACCTCTCCTACGAGGAAGACAACCTGGACACTTTGCTCCTCACTGCTGTGGGAGAGGAGAGGCTCTATGATTTTACACCAGCATGGATGAACTTTCCTCTTCTCTTTTGCAAACCCAAACCCAGTGGAATGTGTTTCATTTCTGGCCCATCTTCCCGTGCTGCTTTTATGAGCCTGTTGTGTTTTGTGACTCAAGTGTTGTTTGAAGACCAGGAGGCCACTGCAGAACCATGTCCCACTGCGGCCTTGTTAGCAGGTCCATGCAAAAGGGTCGGCTGGGCTGGAGAAACACTGAGTTTCATAGGGATCTCTCTGCTGCTTGAGAAAAGACTGAGGGCCATGACTTCAGGCATCTTTTCAGAGCCTGATCTCAGCAGTTGGAGGTTTCTTGACTCCTTGGCTCCCCAAGACACCCAATGCTTGCAAGCTAATAAATGTCTAGACGTTATCTCCTGAGAGAGGGGATGAAAACTCCCAGTGATTCCCCTGCAGCAAATGCCAGCGAAGCACATTTGCTTGAGGTTTCTTGAAGCTACCACTGAAAGGTCAGGTCTCTCAGTGAGATGAAAAGCTCTCTTCTCCCTTCTAGCTGTTCCATCAATACTTGTTTTTCCTCTCCATTTACTTTTACATTCCTGTTCAGAAAAACATACATAAAGAGGGGAGGGGGAAGTGCTGCTTCATATGACAGCAGCTAAGCAGCTTCTACTGCCAGAGCTCAGGCCAAAGACCCCACTACACCTTGGGAAACAATAGTGGAGGCACTTCTACAGGCAGAAGTGGGGCATGGTGGTTGTTCTCCATGTGCTCCCTTCGGCCTGGCTGGCTCTAGGGTCCTTTCCAATGCCTGCATCAGGAGGAAAGGCAGATGCTGTGGACATGGAGAAGGGAAGGTGGGGACAGTGGGGAGCCTATGTGCATCTTGCTATCTATGGTTGTGGGACAGCCATCACTTGCAGATAGGAAGCAGGGGGAACAATGATTCAGTTTCAATCTTGCAATGAGTTTTCTGAAACTAATGACCACTGTTGTAGCATCTATCACCTCCTTGAAGAAGACTTTGAGGGGCTACTTACAGCCCTACCAGAAGGAAAGTGAATGGCTCTTCAAGTCTTTGAACATCCACCATAGAGGTCACCTTTCTGGGTTGGATGTCTCCTTCTTCCAGCAACCAACCCATAGAGTTTGGACACAGGCAGCTAGTGCTCTTCAAGTCAGGGAGGAAGACCTCACCATCTGGTATGGGAGCAGGAGCTCTGTGCAGAGGACTAGAGTCGTCTTTCTCGTTTGTTATATAGCTCTCCACTGCCTTAATCATGTAATACCATTCATGGATAACATTCCTTAACCCACCACTGGGCCCTTCAGTGATGATTACTCCAGCTGCAGCTCACCTCTCTTCCACTTGCTGCTCCCATCCTTCCCTTCTCCCCCATCCCTGCCTTGTTTCTCTCTCTCTTGGTCATTATGGCCTTGGTCCAACAAAGCACTTAACCAGGTGTTTCACCACACAAGTAACATGGTCCTCTCCATGCGGCATATCCGGAAGCCTGATACAGAGAGCAACTGGCCACCTTTGCCCTCGGGACACCTGGGACTTTCACAGCATGGAGAAGCTCTTGGTGTGTGGGTAGAGGAGCTCAGAAACCCCTCAGGTGGCCCTCCTGACCTGCTGGCTATGGGCTGCAGTCCTGACAGCTTCTTCTGTGTAGAAAAGTAAGGAAATAAATCACTGAGGGTTTCCTCCCTGGGGTTGAGGAACAGGAGCAGTGCTGTCCCCAGGACAGGGCTGCACCATCTGAGCTCGTGTTGTGCAACATGCAGAGAAGGGATGAGCTTCTTGGAGCTCTACATGGGTGTGATGAGTGCTGCTTGGCCTCAGAGGGCAGCTGGAGAGCCCTGGGAAGGAGTCCCAGCAATGGACCCAACAGCATCTTCTCCACCTCCTTAGCTATTGCATACACTTTTTGTATGGGTGTGTGTTATTTTGCAAGGACCTTCTCACCCATCACCCAGAATGCACAGCTCCTGCATAACATCCAAGTCACAACTAGTGTCCAAGCCCTCCCTGTTAGAAAAGGTAGGACATTCTTCTGGCTGCTGCAGGAAACACGTGTGTCTCAGGGGAGCTGAGGACTCTACCAAAGAGTAAAAATGTTTTCCGCATGTCCAGGACTAAACCCTCTGTCCTTTCCCCCAAAAACACGAGGCTCCAGGTTAGCTTCTCGCGCTGGTGCAGTGTCTCTTCTGCTCAGCTCCGTAACAAGCCGTGGATAAGACAGTGGGGCTTACATTTCAGGACTTAAATATTCAATTAATCAATGGAATATTCCATTAGTGTAATAATCACTTGGCATCGCCTGATCTATAGGTACATCTCAGCTGGGCCTCGCAAATTGATTTCTGATGAAGTTCTAATTGACTGTACCGGCAGACGAGGACCTGTCGGAGCATGTTGAAGCAGGGCTCCTGAAGGCTCTGGCAGCACAGCCTCCCCCCAAGGAAGGGGAAGGAGGAGGGGGAGGTGTGATTTATGCCCCATTTATCACGACAGCCTCTACCCTATCCTGTTTTATTGGTCCCAAGTGAGGCATGAGAGCTTACAGTTTTAATGCGGAAATTCGCAGGCAGCCAGAGACCCCTGTGAGCTTCTGACAGCTGCTTGTCACTTATGCAGTAGGTTCCAGGGGTACCCTAAATCCTGAACCTCCTAACACGGGATGCAGCCGTGGCATGAGTTGCATGGGGAGGGCTCAGGTTTCCTCTGGCACGTGTGTATTCACTGCCAGGGCTCTGCTACCCCTCTCCACTGAGCCAATGTGGTAAAGTCACAGGGGTTTCTTCCCTGCTGATGTAGCTCAGAACATGTGGGGATGGATGTGCGTGGAGGGACACAATGGGTGACCCACATGTGTCTTCTTGCTTGGCCATTTTGGAGCCCCATGTCATGAGTGTTGACCTTCCTGAATCTGGTGGTGGTCCCTGAAGGAGGACAGCACCGCTGCCAACATCTCGGTTGCAAAAAAGGTTGGGGTTTGTCACACAAGGCTGGGGGCATCTGAAGTCTCTAACATGGCTCTGCCATAAAGACTTAAGCAAGGCCTGCCTGTGTTAGCAGCCTGGCTTGGGGTGGCTGCAGCGGGAAAGCTTATGGCCATGGCAGGCCTTCAAAGAGTGTGGTGGACCTGCAGGTACACGGAGATCCCAGTCTCCTGGTGGGATGAGATTGCCTGCCTGGTGGCACCTATTGCACCAGGGGATGGTTGCTCACCCTGAAGCCCGCCCTGGCTGCCACAGTCACTCTCAGAGATGTGCAGAGGGAACATGTTAGGCACACAAATGTCCCAGCATGAGCTGCTGTGATGGTGAGGACCAGCACACTGAAGGTTTGGGGTGAAACACCAACCCTTCCAACAGCCCCCCTTTGCTGCTGAGACCCTCACTTGGCACCCTCTGGCCCTTCCACACTGTGCTGAAGATGCTGCTGGAAGGGAAGGTTTAGGGCTCTGCTGCCCCAGCATCAGCCGAGGGAGGGGGACACGACGCCACTCCCCCAAGCGCCGGCTGGCTCTGCTTCCCTCCCCTCGCCTGCGCAGGGATCTGTGTGGCTGAGCCGGGCAGGGGGAAGGTGACAGATAGTGATTTCAGGGAAACTGAAAACAACAACATCAACGAAAGCAATCAGAGCGTGTGTGGCTGGCTGCTGAATTTTAAGAGAAATAGCTGCATTTTTCAAACATACAGAAGTGACTGTAACTTCCTCTCCATCCTCTACCTGCATTAACTTAAGAGACAGCCAGGTGCTTAAAGGTTACTTTGCAGGCAATGACTGTTCTGTAAAGGGCTACTCATCTCTAACAGAGATAGGTTTTCTTTTATTGAACATCAGGCAGAGTGGCTGAAACCTGATAAAAAATCCAGAGAGATAGCTTTTTTTTTCTTTTTTTTCTTCTTCTTCTTCTTCCCTTTTTCAGTGAGGAATAATAACCAGCAAAATAAAAAGGCAATTGCCTCGCTCTATGAGCTGCTTTAAGGAACAGCTTTGTGTGTCAGGGAATGCAGCTTAGGTAAATGCTCAATTAGAAAGGTTTTGTAGGAAGACCTTTGAAGCACCACGTCCACACCTCTCTCCCCACCACCACCATTTCCACCACTGTTATTTCTAGACTCACCTATTAGTGATACAGGAAGGAGAATTAAGTGGTTGAAACCCCATGTGTGGGGTTTGGGTGACAAAATTCTCCCTAGGACCATTAGGACTGGGTGGTTTGGAGGGGTGGTCTTCCTCCAGACCCTGGGAGTCACCTCAGGTTGAGTCCCCATCCTTACAACAACGCCAGGTGCTCTGGAATTTATGCAGCTCTTCCCAGGAAGGGATTTGACTGAAAAAAAATGTAATATAGCAACCTTTTCTATGTGGGGAAGGTGATTTTTTCCTCATGCCAAACCTAGGCTGGGAATCAAAGTCTTTCTGTGGTTGTTGCTGCTGGTTGATAGCAGTCTTGACTGATGAGGTTTGACTGATTTTTAGTTTGTTTTTTTCTGGTTTTTAAATGAGTGTTTTTAATTACTTGGTGAGCAGAGAGAGAAATATAACCTCTGCTGGAAATCCAGCTGAACAGAGCAAGACTGCAGATGGGGGAGATCTCAGGGAGGTGAACCCATGACTCTGACATGAGGGTCTGGAGATCCTCACAGGAGACTCCTTCCTCACCCAGCTCAGGCACCTGGCAGGGACATGTCCTCCCAGCAGCCCATGAGTGCACTCCTTGGGAGACACTGAAGTTCTTCCAGCTTGTAAAGAGAAACCCCTTTGGGGCTGTCCCAGGACTCCTCTCCCTTCTGTGTCACCCTAAACACAGGATGTGATTTGGTGGCCAACCAGCTTGTTAATGGGCTCATTAGACTCACATGGCACCTTGAGGCTTCAAGGATGTACTTTGGCTGCCCTCATGGTTAGATTTGTTGTCTGTACATGGAGCAAACCACAGGCATGGCTTGAGAACAGCCAAGGTGCAGCCCTTGACAGCTGAGCATCCTTGGGTAACCCCAGCCTGTTCCTGGTACCTACAGTGGCCAAGGGATGAGGATGCTCTGCACGCTAAGAGAAGTCCTCTCAAACCCTCTGGGACAGGATTTGGCCATACCCATGAGCATCTGGTGCTTGTATCCACTGTAAACAAGACAACCCTGATCCAGAGATGTCAGCCTTATTTTTATCAGCAACATGAAATTAAATTAAATTAAAATCTGTATTATATTTTTCCTAGAGTGCTGTTTGTCCCTTTTTGTTGTTTTGGGTTTTTTTTGCAAGCTGCACAACATATGGGGCAACCACACTGCTTGTGCTGAGAAAGCATGTCCAGTCCTCCACGTGTCACAGATTCCCACACAAACAAGGAGGTTATTAAGCAGAAATTACCAAGTGTCATTATTAATACACTGGAATGTGATGGGAGGGGGGGTATATTTATGCCAGAGCCTTGCACATATGCTCCCATCATAAGCAGGGAGAAAGGGGAAAGGGGCATTGCCCACAGCTGAGGTGTGGGTTGAGATGCTCAGCTAGAGATAGCCAGCTCCGGTGGTGCTGTGGCCAGTGGGCTACCAGGCTGGTTGGCTGCTAGGTCTGTGGGAGGAGCCTGGTGAAGCCAGCTTGGCTTTTTCCAGGGCACCTGGCTGTCTTGGGGAGATCTGGGAGCAGAAATGCCACCAGAAAGGTGAGGGCTTGTGCTGGGGTTTCTGTCTCCTCCACTGAAAAAAAGAAAGAGGGAAGGGAAGGGAAACTGTTTCAGAAAAACCTGTAAATTTTTTATATGGAAAGAAATGAGCAATGGAAACAACTGTTCTGTGTAAGCACTGTAGGTCATTTAGTCCTCCCTGGGCAGGATTGTCCCTGCCCTATGGTCTCACACACATGCTGCTGCCCTGGCTAGATTTGGCCAAGCTGCTTTGATTTCTCCAGTACTAGGAGTGCTCTGCCCCCCTCCCCCCAGCTCCTGCCCCTCACACCGCCTCCTGTTGGGGTTCCCTCAGCCCCATCTCTTTGAGATGCTCTCCCTGACAGGTCCCAACCCACCTTTGGCTGTGGCTAGGGACCACATCTGGAGATCATGTTTCTCATCAGAGTGATTTGGGCTTTCCTCCTTCTGCAGCTCCCCCCAGTCTCTCCAGCAGCCCCAGTTTGCTCTGTCAGCCTAACCATAGGGCAGTAACAGGGATAAACCGGGACCCTCCACTTAGTGTCGTCCACTGGTGTTCCTCTGCATCTGTGCAGGACATCCCTTTCCATCCCTCCCCCCTTCCTTCCCAGGGGCTGAGTTTAAACCTTTCTAAAAACCCCCACTCTTCCCCTCCATGTTCTTCACTGTTTTCTGTGCAATGAAATACAGTTCCTCTCCTAAATGAAGCTACAGGCAGTTTATTAGCCTAGCTAATTAACCCATAATCAGCGTTTCGTTCTTCTCTAATCACAGACTGCTCACACCCTCGGATCACGGAGTGCAGCCATGCTGTGGAACATGTATTTCCAACGGGGGAAAAGCCCAAGTGAGCTACACTGTCAGCTCTGTTTGCAGGGATAACACTGGTTCATTCAGGCATGGGGGTCCTACTCGGGTCACAGCTCTCAGGTGGTGTCACCAAGGGGTGACAGTGAGCTCTGGAGCACTTCACCTTCTGAGAACAGGTTTGGTGTCAGCTCAGGTCACTAATGGGTGGCTGTTGGTGCTGGTCAGCAGTGGTTTAGGAAACAGGGAGTTTGGAGGAGAAGCAGACCCAGTAAGTCTTGTAATCTACATCTCTGCCTCTGCAGAGCTATTCTCCGGGTGATCATTTTTTCCCAAAGTTTCCAGTTGAGTTTTCCTGGTGCTCCACCAATGGTCCTTCTGCGAATCTCTATCAGATCTGCCAAACACAAAATATTTTGGAGAAAGCCCCTGTGCTTTTTATTTTATTAATTTTTCCTCTACTTCTACACCAGGTCCCACCTGCCCCAGCACTGCCTCTTGCCCTTCCAGATCTCCGTTCTCCTCTCTACCCAAGCAAAATGGATTCAGTTCTCTTAACATTTCCTTGTAAATCAGATTTCTGATTATTGCCACTGCCCTCTGAACTCCTTCCAATTCATCACTCTATTCCTGGTACTGTGGTATGCCGACCATGAAGAGACAATGTTTGAAAACATCCTCAACCCGGGCGGCGATCTAACGAGACAGCGTATAAAAATATCGTTACACGGCGAGCTGAAGGCATTGTGCAGCTCTGTAATCATTTTCAAGATGGTAAAATCATTCTGCAAGGACAGCCTGTCTCCACTCTGATAAAATCAGGGCCAGAAATGCAGCCCAGGTTGGAGGAACAAATTGCAGAGTTGGGGGTTTTTTTTTCCTTCCTTTTTTTTTTTTACAAAGATTTATTTTTAAATAAGGGAGCTGTCATAAAGCAGGACAGATGTTGGGAAGATGAGGTACAAGTGAAATCAAAGTGGTAGTGTTTTTTACCAAGTGGTTTGCCCTGTGCTCTCCAAAGCCCTTTGGCTCCTGGCTGGCCCCTGCTGTGTCCTGATGGACCATGTCCCAGATGTCCCCAGCCATCCCAGGCTGGCAGTGCTCTCTCTGAACCTTTTCAGACCCACAGCTGAAGCCACTCTCTGCTTCATCTGCTGGAGCAGCTGGACTTGATCTTTCCCACTTCTCTCTTGCTTTGCTGTGAAGTTGCTCATGTGTTCCTCATTTGCTCTCCCACTCCATATCTCTGAGACCTGCTATGTATGGAGGAGGATGGGGAAAGTAAATCAGGCCGAAAAGATGCTATGAGAGCCAGGTAGGAAGGCTACAGATGTGCTAGAGGTAGGTCTGTTTTGGTGTGTGCTGGTTGTCCATCATGGGGGCACATTTGTGATAAAGGTGCCACAAAAGAGCCCCCAGTGTCCTCCCACCTTCCAATTCCATGAGTGACACTGGCTTTTCTTCTCTTCTGCCCCAATATCTTCCTTCCCTTTCTCATTGCCATCTTGCATGCTGAGGGAAGGTGAATTTAATTACAGGCTAATGAAACACATTATGCATTTCTTGAAAAACTGTGATCTGAGTTAAGAGAGGGCACTTCTGTTTGCAGAGACAGTCGTGGTGTTGTTGTGTTGGGTTTTTTTCCTTCTGTCTTTTCCTTTGTCTGGTAAACATGTATTGCATAAGTCATCGAGTGTCCATGGGATGCTCAGAACATTGTCCTCACTTGCCATTGTTTGGGTTAATTTATGCTGGGTTAGACCTCACCCCTTGGAAAGGGTCCAGAGTCCTGGTGGTGTAAATCTTCCTGATTTATGTCTCCCTCCTAAAAAAAAAGAAAAAAATAAAACCAAAAAGGTAATTTAAGGAGTCCCAAAGAGAGGAGAATCTAGGACAATTTGCACCCATCTCTTGCTCCTGGCAAGATGATTTGGGGCTGGTAAGCGAAGGCATTTCATCTGTTTGTAGAAGGAAGGAAAATTAAATCTCATGGCCTGTTTGTGAGAGGAAATTGCCCAGAATAGCTCTGACAGAATAAGCTATTCCACAATAGCTCCCCATGCGGACACTCGAGCCACTTTGTTCCAGGCTAATTAGTGTGCTTCCAAGCGGAGTAATTATTCTGGAAGGGAAATCTCTCTTCTCCCACAAAGAGTGTCTACATGAGGGTAGCTGTTTGGGAATGGCAGAAGTGGGCCATCTCAAACTACTGCTGCTCCACCGACCAGTGTCCCCTTGTTGAGATATCCTGGGCTTGGAGAAGTCCCACTATTCATGGGTGGGTTGCTCTGGGGGGTGTTTGGAGGAAGTCTGGGGAAGGAAATAGAGTCACCTGGGTTGGAAGAGACCTTCAAGATCATTGAGTCCAACCACACCCTCACCCTGCCTAGTCCACCTCTAGATCATGTCCTTCAGCACATCATCTACTCACCTTTTAAATCCCTCCAGGGATGGTGACTCCACCACTGCCCTGGGCAGCCTGTTCCAATGCCTGACAACCCTTTCAGTACAGAAATTTTTCCTGATATTTAACCTAAATCTCCCCTGGTGCAATTTTAAGCCATTTCCTCTCATCCTGCCACTTCTTCCTCCAGAGAAAGAAACCCCACCTTTGTGCACCGTCCGCGCAGGTATTTATAGAGAGCAAGAAGGTCTCCCATCATCCTCCTTTTCTCCAGACTAAAAAGCCCTTCCCCAGCTCCCTCAGCCTCCTCACAGGACTTGTGCTCCAGACCCTTCCCCAGCTCCGTTGCAGCGCACACGTCTCAGGGTGGATATATCTGGGCTGCTTACCCAGCTGAGGGGGACTCGGGTGGACTCCCCCAGTGTGTGCTTATGGGCCCCAGAAGAGGTGGTGATTCAGAATCAGAGAAGATTACACCAATCCAGTTATTTCATGTCCTTTTTTTTTAATATACCACTGTTTTATGGTCTTGCTATTAAATGTCTGCTCTAAGGGCTTTTTTCTTTCTCTCAGAATGTCTCACTTTTTTTCTAAAAGCTTTTTTTTTATTTTTTTTTCTCACCTACTTTGCTACTGACTCACTAGAGAGGCTCGATTTAGTCTGAACGTTTCTCAGGAGACCGCCTGGTGTCTCACATGGCTCATTCCCCTTAAGTCGCTGAGAAGTTCTTTTTATGAAAGATGAGGACTTCTGTGAGGAGGGAGCTGTGCCTAAAGGTGGGACCATTTAGCCAGGTTCAGTGCTGGAGCTTTGGACTGGCTTTGAGATCCTGGAGACAGCTCTGACCTCCACTCTGCTTGCATGGTACTCAGGGGACATTGACTTAACCTACCCCAGGGGACCAGAAATCAAATATCCCAGTAGCAACCAGTGTGAGGACCTGCATCTCCTCCACCGTGTCTCATGGAGCAAACCTGTACTTGCACTTGCTTTGCCTGGTTGCCCTTTGAGTTAGTCCTGGCAAAAAGTTGGGCTGAGGAGATCGAAATAACAGAGGAGATCCTAGGGTCCATCTCCATCCAATCCAGGATCCTGGAGATCATAGAATCATAGAATCATAGAATGATTAGGGTTAGAAGCGACTCCCAGAGATCATCCAGTCCA
The DNA here is from genome assembly GCA_013399135.1 of Heliornis fulica. Lineage (NCBI taxonomy): Eukaryota > Metazoa > Chordata > Aves > Gruiformes > Heliornithidae > Heliornis > Heliornis fulica. The sequence continues at coordinate 86,281 of VXBZ01005475.1, forward strand.
ACCCCCCTGCAAGAAGCAGGGACACCCCCAACTAGATCAGGTTGCTCAGGGCCTCATCCAACCTGGCATTGAACTTCTTCAGGGATGGGGCATCCACCACCTCCCTGGGCAACCTGTTCCAGTGCTCCACCACTCTCACAGTAAAGAACTTTTTTCTAATATCTAATCTAAATCTCCCTCCCTCTATTTTAAAACCACCACCCCTTGTCCTGTCACAACAGGCCCTACTGAACAGCCTCTCCCCATCTTTCTTGTAGGCCCCCTTGAGGTACTGGCAGACTGCTCTAAGGTCTCCCCGGAGCCTCCTCTTCTCCAGGCTGAACAGTCCCAACTCTCTCAGATGGTTTATAATCTGCTTATAGTCAGGGCTAAATAGGTACAGCCCAGCCCAAAGCAACCTCTCTGCCTCAGTCTTCTAGTAGAGATGTTGAGAGTCTCATCCCAATCTCTTGCCCTTTGCATTCCTTCTCCCAAACAATGGGCAAAGTCCTAAGGTGCTTTACTGGCATTCGTAGCCCTTTACCACTTGATTGCTTTTCTCCCAGCCTTAGCCCTTAGCATGGAGCAATCTGGTACTTGGAGGGGCAGAAAGAGGGGCTGGGAGGGCTGGATGATCCCTTCCTCCTGGAAAAAATCAAAACAACTTTGTAAGCATTTTAGTGTCAGTTGGAGAGATTCTTTATGGCCATAAACCCTGGCATGGTCTATAATTACACACGATCTGCCCACTCTGGAAAATTGATACTTACATGGTCCACTGGCCCCTGTGTCCCTGTCAGAATGCAGATCATTCCCAATGGGACAGCTGAACCTTCCTCCCTCAGAGCACTAAAAGAAAATGGATGGGATTGGTTAATTATAGCTTCTCTCTCCTTAAATTCAGACCTTGTGGTGTCCCAGAGAGACTCTGGGGGTGTGTGGTGGGAAATGAAACGGGTTCCTTTTGTGCTTGGCTGGGATGTGTTCCTGTTTGAAAGTTTTTAGGATGGACTCACAAGCACCAAGGAGCTCAGACATGCCCATGGGACTGCAAGTGTCAATGGTACTGTCTTGTGGGTGTCCAGGGCAGAGAAAACATGGATGAAGGATGGAGTCAATGTGGAAGAAGGGTGGCGACAATGGATGTACAAGAGGAATCACCAGCCCTTGAACTGGTGAGTTCAGGAGAAATGATTGATGCAGAGAAACTAGTCATGCCCTTTCTAAATCTGCTCTGATCAAGCATGGCCCCTGTAGACCACAGACCCCACCCTGGGGTCCTTCCTGCACCTTGTCCCTGCCACTCTTCAGCCAGAAAAGGAGCTGAAATGGGAAAGCACTGGAGCTAGAAGTGAGAGAGGTGGCTGATAAGGATGAGGGGCTGATGTGCAGACCAGCAGCAGAGCTGGTCTTTGTGACCCACAAAGTCCTTTCCAGGGCCGTGTCTCTTCAGGGGCTGAACAAGGCACATCCCAGAGCTGCAGCAGGAGAGGGAGTGTGTCCATAGAAAGGCAGCCCAGCTTTGCCAGGAGGTGACAAAGGAGACTGGGGACTCTTCTGCTCCCAGCCCCGGTCCTGCCATGCTGTTCCCAGAGAGGCTGAAGATGTTGTTTGGGGCAGGGGCTGGCAGCACTGAGGGAGCCTCAGTTTCCCTCCAGCGAAGGGGAAAGAAAAAGCAATTACTGTCAGCAAACAGCAGGCTGACACCTCGTCAGTGCCTGCAGCAAATGAGATCTCCTTCTGCTGAGAGATTAATTACCTGAGCATAACTGTACACCAGGCATGATGAGATCCTGTCTCTGCAGAGGAGTCCTCTCCCCTCCTAGCAGAGTGCTTGAGTGGGCACCCCTCAGCAGGCTTGAGGGGGACCTCTTCCTGGTGTTCCAACCTCCCTAGCCACCAGCATGGTGCTTTCTGTGGACATTAAACCCTGCAAGCAGCCCTGAAAGGGGCAGGAAAAGGATTGGTGTGGTCGGGACAATGTGATGGTGAGGGCTAAGGGGCAAAATTTTGGTTTAGAGGAGCTGGGAGGCTTTGCAGCCTCTTGAGCTCCACCTTCTTTATGGAAAGAGGGGTGAAGTGCTGGAACAGGCTGCCCAGAGAGGTGGTGGATGCCCCAACCCTGGAGGTGTTCAAGTCCAGGTTGGATGGGCCCTGAGCAACCTTGTCTAGCTCCAGGCCTGGAGGTTGGTGGCCCTGCCTGTGGCAGGGGGGTTGGAACTTGGTGATCCTTGGGGTCCCTTCCAACTCAGACCAGTGTGTGACACTGTGATTCTCACAGTTGCATCAGGGTTTACAAGCTCCATCTTTGGGGGTCTCATCCCTTTGTGCCAGGAGCGGGTACCCTGTAACCACTTCTCCATCTCCTGTCAGAGCCTCACTGAAGCTCTGGCTTCTCGGCAAGCCCAAGTCTAGCAATTAATCTCCCAGACATATTCCACATCTCTATCTTCCTTCTGAGCTGACCCCTTGCTCCAGCTAAGATTTTTCTCCTCCCGAATTATATTTCATCTGTCACATCTAGAGATGAGGGGTGTGGAATTTAGCAGATCCACCTGATTTCTACGGCTTCATCCAAGCTTCACCCGCTTCAGAGGGCACAAGCACAAATATTGACAAGTTCAATAGAGAGAACCATCTAGCAGGTAAATAGCTAAACAGGCTGCCTAATGAAGGGGTGTTTGAAGAGAAAATCAGCATTTTCAACCAATTTCTATGTGCTGGCCTCTTGCCTGGAGCCTAAATAATCCTGAAATACGGGCAGACGGAGTTGCTACCCCATCCCAGCCAAACTCAGCAGCTGATCCCACCCCACACAGAGAAGGTGGCTTTCTCCAGGGTGTTGAAAAGCCCAAATTCCCCACACTTACTGCGCTTGGCACTTCCCATGGAGCAGCAGCAAAGTGATAATGTCTCAGATCCCCCAACTCCTCCATCTCTTGGCTATGCAGCCTGGTCTGCAGCCATCCCCTGCTCCCCAGTATCCTAATTCAGCCCTTCCTTAACAACATTTCCAGAGATTTCCGCCGGCGGAGCGGGCTGCCGGCCACGGACTCCGCTGTGCTGGCGGTGCGTGGATGTGCTCCCCTCGTCATGGATTGATCTCCACGACGGAACTGGTGCTGTTTGATCTGCTCATTGCGATGCAGTGGAGGGGAGAGAGTCCAGGGAATGGGCCTCCCTGGAATTAAACTGCCTCTAATGTGATTACAGATGGCTGTTAACCCTCATAGCGACATGAAGGAGTGCTATCTAAGAGTGGTGGTGGGGGAAATGAGACATGAAAGTCCCTCCTTGCTCTGTGCTAAATGAAAACGAGGGGTGCTCTGTTACTAGGGATAATTAGGGTTCCCTAGCTCCCTCACAGGGGGTTAGGAGAGTTATTTTAAGTTTGCAAAGCACTTTGAAGAAGGGAAACATTCTAGAAATGCTGCAGGTACCAGCACCAGTGCTCCCAGTGCTGCTTTCACGCAGGTGAGAGGGTTGCAGCTATGGGACATCTTCCACCCAAGAATTTCATAGCATGACACCTGGGGTGGGCACATGCAGAAGGAGAAAATTTTATTATCATGCCATTTTAGGAAATGGAGAAGTGGATGCAGAACACTGGGAAGTTGTGGAACATCTCTCCCAGAGATGGGATTAGGAGGGGGGAGTCCTATTCTGCATGCTGTTGTGATCTCCATCTACGGGACACTTGGACTCGAAGACATTTCTGTTTAAGAAGGACGCATTGACTGACAGTGCTGCCATAGAGGCACAAGGTTCTCTCTGGAAATCAAGTTCAAAACTCAGATTTTTCTAAAACCTCCATGTGTGGGAGTGGGGTAGCTAAAACATTGCCTGGACCTTTACCTTTTTCAGCCTGAAGGACCCAGGAGAGATCCAAGTGCTCAGTTCCTAGCTGTGTATCCCTCCCCCAAACCAAGCCAAGCCTCAAGCTCACCCACCTCCTCCTCCAGCATCCCCCTAAGCTTTAGGAGGATCTGTTTCACCCTAACCATGTTCCTGGTGTGGACTGGAGGACCCTGGCACTACAGCCTTGCTGGAGCCACCACCTCCACTCCATGGTGCTACTTGGTGCCAGGAGGGATGGCTGCCTGGACGCCAAGCTGAGCATTACACAGCAGACTCTGATGAAAACTAATTTTCTCCCAACCTCCCTATATTGTCTTCACAGCAGAAATGTCAAGCAGGCTGCACAGAAAAGAAGAAAGCCGTACCAGAACAAGCTTGGCTTTGTTCCCACCATCAGTTTGGTTCCCTCCATCAACAATCAACCAGGACAGGAGCATCTGCTTCACCCAGAAGGGTTCATAAGCATCATCTGTGCACCCCAACGCAGCAGCCATGAGCCTTTCTCCCCAAAAAACCTGCTGCCAATGTGTAACACTTCATCCAGAGAGTGTCTGCTAAACCCCTTCTAACCTTCACTTCTACAAAACCCCATGGCATCCTTAGCAAGGTCACAGCAGCTGAAGCAGCCATTGTTCCCTGAGCTGAATGTGATGCCCAAGGAAGGAGGTGTCCAAGGACTATGAGCAGAAGGTGGGAAGGCACCTGTCTGAGATGGACCAGGGAGGGCAGAGACAGCAGAGGCACAGGACGTTCTCGGAGCACAGACAGTAAGAGCCTTGTCCATGCTTCTCCTTTCTTCTCCCTGACAGCTTGACAACCTAACAGGAAAAATGAAGTCAGTGAAGGGAGAAATGCTATCAGGAGCCCCGTGCTAAGAGGGCAGACAGGCCAGATTGGAGGAAAATGAGAAGCTGTCCGGACTAATGCAATCATTTATCACATAATCTTGCTCAGCAGTTGGGCGGGAAGCCTGGCAGTGCCTGGCACTCAGCGGAGGCTCTCTTGGCCCTTGGTACCCTGCTCCAGTTGGTGAGCTTGTTCTTCCTCCTGGATTCTCCAGGGTTTGAGGTTTCCCTTTCACCACCTTATTGTGCATGTTGTACCTGCCTCTTTTTGCTCTCACCATTGTCCCCTTCATGGATCCCTCCTTCCCAGAGCAAGACTGGGGCTGACACTGCTTCACTGTGGACCCTTTTGGGGATTTTTTTTCAGGAAAAAAAACATTTTGTCAGGTCGCTTCTTGTGCTGAGACATTTCATCACTGGGCCATTTTGGCTCCATGCTGCGTTAGCCACTCGCCTGGAACCTGGATTTACTGCTTCCTCATCCCCCACCATAAAGAGAGGCATTGCTGAAACACCACAGCAGGAAGGGGTCAGCGTGAAAGCGTTACCAGAGGGAAGCAGCAAGGGAATTTCACTCCCTGCTCATGTTGCATCATAGGGTTTGCTCCGTGTTTGGGCCATATGTGATCTGCACCCCAGGGAATGGATGGACATCAAAGAGTGACTTCTGGTGAGCATGAGCTCATTCACCCCTGCTCGACCCTTCCTGCAAGGCAGGGGAGGGGTGGAAGCTCTGTGACCACCCGGCAGCTCTTCTCTGGCTGGGGTTGTGAGTGTCTGGGGCAGGAACCCCACTGGCTGCAGCTGCTCAGGGTCCATCAGGATCTGCTCTTCCTCCTTGTGAACTTGTAAATAGGAAGGAGACCATTTAAACTTGTCTTTAGACCCACAAATCCCCTGTGCTGCTAGCACGGCACTCAGCACCCTTCAGTCCAGCACAGCAACATCTCACACCGGGGATGTGTTATTGGAAATGTTTGTGTGTGGAGTTTCATTGCCAGGCTATGGGACCTGGATGTCCACTGAGCCACCTCTCCTGCACCTTTTCTCTGCCAGCCCATGTGCATGGGTGTTGGGATTAACATCGTCTTCTGGACCTCCAGGAAAGCGGTGATGTGCTAAACCATAGAGGCAATTTGTGCAGGCCCCGTGCAGACGAGCACTTAGCTGTGTAATTGCTAGAGCTGGCCACAGGATGAGAAAGGCCACTTCGTCACCGCTCTCAGATTTCATTGTTTGTTCCTTTTCTTGAGGAAAACCAAACCTTCAGGTGCTGAGAGATGAGTGTTGGGCTGGTGTGCAGGGCACCAGCTCAGGGCTCAGGAGCACAGAGTCAAATCCTCGCTGCTTGAATTATTCTCCCTTCCGGACACTTCAGCATCCCATAGCCCTAATGCTCCATCTGCAGACCTGCTCCCTTGTGTCCTCTCACCTTTCCTGGCTGTGGAACCCAGCTTGTTTCCAAAAAGCATTTTGGTGAGGACAAAGCTTTCAGCAGTGTTGCAGCCAGTTATTCCTCCTTCAGCCAGACTCCTCCACGGGCCCCTCCGTGTGTCCAGCTCCATTGCTGTCTTCTCACTATCTCCATTCAGAGTAGCTTAAGCTTATACTTTTCATGGGGAGCTGTTCTTCCCTGAAAGAGCTCTATGAGCTTTCTTCCCCCTAGCACAGCCCAAATCCATCTGGAAGAGGTGTCAGCCCTACCATGTCTGATGAGATCCTCCTCAGACAGGGCTTAGCTTCCTCCAGCCCTTGCATTTCCCATCCACAGAGCTATTTGTCACCCAAACAGCTCTAGGCCCACCTTCCCTCTCTTGCAGAAGAAACATCAGGAGGAGGAATGGCAGTTTCAGGAGAGGCACTCTCTGTGGGAGAGGAGAGATATGGGAGGCACCACTGGAGTCTCACAGGGCTTTCGTTCTGGCTGTCTGCTGAGGCAGTGTTGGTTCAGGTCCAAGGCAAGGGGGAGGTTTTGCCAACACACCCCATGCTGAGGACCCACCAGGCATGTAACAACAACAGACACCTGTTCTCTGGCTTAGCAACGGAGAAGGAAAATTTCACAGACCGCTGCCTCCTCCAGGAATACGGAGTGTTAATTATTATTAATGACTCACTGCAACTTTTATTATTAGCAATATTAATTAATTGGGTCATTACTGTTTCTTCTCTTGGCAATAGATGCTTGGGGGTGGCGTGCTGAAGTAACGGACCTCGCTTTCAATAGTGGAAAGGGACAAGAGGGAACTCAAGCGATGTTATTTGGATAATACAAAGTGGCAGAGGTGAGTGGAGATCTGGGGGACTTGTTCTAGAGGGGATAGAGTATGAGACTAGCAATGCCAGCACCTCCAGAGGCTGGATGCATGTTTTTGCTATTTTTCAGCTATAAAGATACACAAGAATAGACTAGTCCTTACCTAAGACTTCTTGGCTCCCTATATCTGAGTTGATGGTGGGTCCCTCCAGGTGGTTGGTCAGGCAACTTCCCTAAGGCTAAAGCCAGGAGAAAACAGGCAGCAGATAGTCTATATGGCACGAGACTGCTTTTGTCCCCAAATCTCTGTCTCATCTCATCATCCATCCATCCATCCATCCATCCATCCATCCATCCATCCATCCATCCATCCCATGGAGCTGCCTGATGCACCTGCCCCTCACAACAGTTCCTCCTTGCCCTGAGCTTGGGACAAGGCAGCCTTCCTCGAGGTGAGACCCATAGTTAACTGTATGGCACAGCACCAATTCACCAAAAATAACTCCGAAGAAAGGAAAAAAGCCTGCACGTAGGCACGTGCACGAGAGACTCTGTGTGTGTGTGTGTGTGTGTCCACAAACCCATTTGCTGTTTAGGTGTCAGAAATAAATTTTACCACTGGAGTCTGAAGCATCTGATTAGTGAATTATTCAGTTTGGAGATTGCCTTCGCCGTGACCTCATTAGTAACCCCGAGGTGAGCGGGACGCATTAGACTAACCACCAGGCTGTCACTGAGGAGCAGAACTGGGGCATTAAAATGGATTAAAGTGCTTTACCAAGAAGTGCAGCACAACTCTCTCTCTTTTTTTTTTTTTTCTTTTTTTTTTGAAAAGACAAAAGGGAAAAGAAAGAGTGGTAGAAGGGGGAGAGGAGAGAAAGACACATAAAATAAATAAATAAACAAACCATCCTGTTAAGCTGGCAGCCTGAGGATAAACAGGCAAGCAGGTAGAAAGGCACAGCGGCCCCAGAGTGCTGGCAGAGCATGAGGCTTCACTCTGGAGCCTGGGCAGGTCTGCAGTTGGGAAGAGGCATCTGCAGGGCCCTTTGCTGTCTGCTCTGACAAGGGATCCCAGCATCTGCTCAGTGCAACCAGCCCTTAGGATGCCAGCCAGTTTCCTTCGGCCACACAGGAAAGTCTCCTCTTTTTGACCCAGCCTTGGACCTCCTCTATGTCAGGGCTGGTGATGGGGGCTGAAGGAAGGTCCTCACATGAGCTAATCTCTACGTGTGAGTGCCCACAGTGTCTGTTGTTCCACGCTGCTGGCTGCAGATGGGAGGCTGGTGGGACGTGCACATATCTCCCAAGCCTCCCCATGAGTGGGACTTACTCAGCAGACATGGGGAGGAAGATGTGGCTCACAGTGACTGTTCAAGGACCATGGTGACCCCCTTGAAGGGGACATGACAGAGGTTGAGATACACCATTTTGTCTCTTTCTGACAAACCTAGAGAAGGGAAAGGGGGATGGGTTTGTACCACACTCTCTCAGTTATTCTTTCCTGGAGGGAGGCTGATGTGAACAGCTTTCATCTGGGGATGGGCCAGTGACTGATGTGGTTGCCTTTATTTGCTCAGCAGCAGTTGCAAATAATGGATGCTAAAAGGCTTTGTGGTTCATTGATGGCCATGCTCATAACCACACACTCTTCATCCAGTTCTGGGGAAGCAATGCAGTGCACTCTGTCTAACTTCTCAGGTCCTAAGCCCTGCCTTCGACATGAAGTGGCCCTGGTCCCTTTGCTGTGTGCACAAGAGACCCTGATGGTGAAAGATGCTCCAAGGTAGTGGCTAGACCCTATGAGAATGTCATCCAAGGGTTTGTTCCTCCCACCACTGCAGCTGCTAGAAGCCTAGACATGCACCCATAGCACTGGGCACGGACTTTTGTGGGGCCTTTGTGTGGCAGTGACTGCTGAGTACATTTGTCTCTCCTGCTTCTTTAGTGACAGTACTGGCAGTGGCTTATTGCCAACTCACATCAGAGTTGGTCTTCAAGAAGACACTATGGGCCTCCACTGTGTCATTTTGGCCTTGTAGGCATGGTGAGCTCTTAGATTTCTTCAATGGAGTCAAGTATTTACACTCCATCAAGCATCATCTGCTCAGCTGGGACCCATCTATAACTGGGGAGGTCCCCATTTAATCCTTTCCCCGTGCTTCCTACCATTAGTTCTCCAGCTGTTCCAACCCATCCAATCCAAGTCACCTCTGCACCTGGGCTGGTCTCTGGGCCAATGCAGGAATGGGAGCTCGTTGTCTGTCTCTCCTCTTCTGTGGGTTTTTGGACATTTGGGACTACCCAGAGCAGGGCTGTGCTGGCTGACCTCTCATCCTGCCCCATTTGATTCCATCAGGCATGACCTGACCTCTCATGGGAAGCCGTAAGAGGACCACGAAGGCGTAAGGAGAATATGTAAAAACTACCTGAGTTCTATTAGGTTTAATTGTCCCTATTTTATTATACCTGAATGCATAAAGAATCTTAATTGACTCAATTTCAAACACCCAGGGCAAACAAGACACTTGATAGAGACAAGCTGAGAAGGGAGCGATTCAGGCTGTCGGTTCCTCGGGTCTTTCCTGCATCCTCCCTCCCCTACCCACTGGGCGAGTACGGGAAATCTGTTCATTTATTGCTGCTTAATAATATATACTTATGCACTGTGTATCCCAAGCTATTTGCATTGTCAAGCCATGTGCATTGAGGTGGAAGCTCTGCTTTCCCTTGTGTTGCTGCTGGTGTCATCTTGGAGCGTTTGCCTAACGACGATTTGATGAAGTGAAGGTGCTGTGGAATTGGGAAACGGCTGGGGGAGCCCAACCAGGGCTCTCTGTCACCATCCTGGCAACTGCTGGACTGTGTTAGCAGAACATGTAGCAGGGACATGCACACCAGGATGGCCTCCTCCTCCAATTAAAGTAGCCACACTGGTTTTGTTCTGAAGGCCAGCCAAATTTCATTCTGCTGATTTCTATTGCAGTTGTCCTAATGGCATTCCCATCTCCCATGCAGACTGTCATTGCCTCAGCTTAGCTCCTCCAAAAAGTACTCAGAAGATAGTCCCATGCCAGATAAACAGGCACCTTCCTGACCAGGGACAGCTCTCGTGACTCTCCTTTCCATCATGTCCATCACAGCTCCTGACTGGGTAGCCAGGAGAGCTGCAGGGTACTGCATGCCTGATCATGGGACACAGCTTGGGATGGGAGTGCAGACCCATAAGCACCCCTCAGGACCTTCAGAAATTATCCATAAGGAACCTTGCTCCTCAGCATGGATAGATTATCCACTGGACTAAAGCTAGACCTTCCTCATCCACTGATTAGAGATGAGTATTTTGCAAAGGACTAGCCTGAAAATCGGTGCAGGACACCAGCCCAACCCCTCCTTGCTTGCATCCCAGCTCAGAGGTCATCGACACCCTCCCCACAGCTGGTGTCCCCTTGGCCTGTGGTCAGCACCCAGCTCTGCTCCTGGCCCCAGAGCATCCTCTTCCCAGCTCCCTGGCAGCCAGAAGAGGGTAGCATCAATCCCTGCCTGTTTTGTAAAGCAAGAGTTTTCTCTTGGCCATTTGCTGAACAGCTGGAGTGCTCCCTGTATCCAAGGAAACCTGCCTTAACCTGCTGCTTTCAGGGAGGCTTCTGTTCCACAAGTTTCTCTTGGCTTTTCTCGGTGCTCCTGGGTTAAGATTTTGGGAGGTCAACAAGGGGAATGCCCCTGCCTTTTTCTTGCACTCACAGCCTCTTGTGCTCCCTCTGCTTTGGGAATTGAGCTTGTGTAGGGAAGAAGGAGAAAAACCCTGATTTCATTAATTATGTTGCCACTTAGTTGCAATTTTACAAAGATGGAAGCAGAGCTTGGAGGCTGGTTCTCTGCTTCTATTTCTTTTTCCTTTATTTTTTCTTCTTCTTTCTTCTTCCCTACTCCCAGTGTTCCCAGTAGAAAAAAACCCTGCAGTGTGTCCACCCACTGTGGAGATGCTCTGTGCTGCATTGACTGGGGTCATGTGCAGGACCTGAGCACCACCCAGAGAGATGCAGATGAGGGTTTGGGTCGAAGGGAAAAAGAATGAAAATCCAGCAATGCTGGAGATGTTGTGAGAAACCTGTAGGCAGCAGAGAGCATGCAATGCTCTCAGGTTTCTCTAGGCACTTTCTCTTCCACTGGCCCATGTTTACTCTTCAGATGTGGCTGTGAGCAGCTCCTGGAGCATCCCTGCCAACCTGACCATTCCCAGATGCTGTATTTCTCTGGACAGAGTACAGCACTCTCTCTCTTCTGCCCTGCAGCATCTGAACCCATCCCATCCATCTCATCCCATGTCATCCTGTCACCATCCCCCATCCTACATCCCTGCCCATGTGCTTTGTCCCTGCTGTCCAGTGTCCTCTCTCGAAGCACAGTTCTCCTTCAGGAGTCTCACATCCCCTCTTCCTTCCCATCTCTTCTGCTGTTTGGGAGTGTCCCACAGGCAGGAGAGTAGAAGAAAGCCAGAGCCCCGTGGGGTGGATTTGAGTGTCTGTGAACTCCTGCTGGGGCTGCAGGATGGGCTGCAGTGGTAGGAGAATGTGGAAAAAGCCCAGGGAACAAGCCCAGGTAAGGCAATTAGGGCAGAGAAGGGCTGGAGGCCTCGCCAGGCTTCCCCAGGCTCAAGGAGCCACATGCAAAGGTGAACAAGGGAAAAAGAACATCTGTCCCCATCCAGCTTGGCAACCCCAGCCCCAAGCCACCGATGGGTTTGTCCCCATTGCCCCGGTGCCCACGGGCACAGCTACTCTGCCTTGTACAGCTCCGTGCCAGCATGTCCCGCCAGCGCAAATCCGAGCATCCCTGGGAGGTTAAAGAGTGCTCTGGGAGCCCTCAGTTGCTCCTCTCCTTCCAGCAAACCCATAAGACACGGAGCTGTAATGGCTGGGCTCTGCTAAAAGCCTCTCCCAGCCTGCCCGCGCTGGAGCGGGGCCGGGAGCTCTCCCAGAGCCGGGTTAACGCAGCGGCAGCTCCAGAGCGCAGCCCTAAGTGGGGTTAACACGCTCGCTCTCCCCCAGCTCCCCACGCTGCAGGGGAGGTTAAACTCCTTCCCTGGCCTTGCAGAGCTGGTCTTCTACCAAAGGCGAGGGCAACATCGCTTCCAGCTCTCAGGTAGAGCATTTCTTTGGCTTTCCCTAAGGTGGCAGTACGAACCCCCTCGCCGCAGCATCCTCTCTCAGCACGGGATTTAAGCTCTGCATCCTCCTAGGTGTCCCTCTGCACCCCAAAGCACCCAGCACTATGTTCCGAGACCCGCTGCCCAGCCGTGGCTCCAGGCAGCTGATGGGAGTCCCAGGGCACTGCGACACTGACCATTGCCAGCGGTGGTGCCCGGGCAGGAGGATGTGCAGGGGGGGTGGGTGATGAGAGGGGGGGGAGGCGCTGGCAGTGAGGAGCAGCTTGCAGGCAGAGCTGGGAGGGCTGATAGGCTTCCAGGGTCTGGTCAATAGGAAGAGAGATGAGGGAGAGATAGAAAAAGCTGGGAGAAAAAAATTATCTCGATTTTCCATCAATAGAGAGAAATAAAAAAAAATGTTATTGCTTTGTGTTGGTGTGGGGAAGCTTTAAAGGGTGATAAGAGGGTGTCAGAAAGCCTCAGAAGCAAGGAAAGGAGACTTTGCACATCAGCATAGTGTTTTCACTCCTGGTTTGCAGGACTTGCCCCCATTGTCACCAGTTTGGCTTACAGCTGAGGCTCCAGTGTCCTGTGAGGGGCAGATCCTGGCCATGGCAGCAGGTTGGCTGCTGTGCCCAGGGAGCCCCACTGCCTCCCTGTACACCTGAAGCTGCTGAGGTGCCCTGTGGGAGCTCTTTGACCCGTAGCAAAGACCCAACCTCTTCTAGAAGAGCTGGTGTGCTGGATTGCTGACAGTGTGAACCTCTGGGCTTCCAGAGCACAGTGACCAAAGGAGGTTAAATATTATCTGGTTGGCAAAAATACCCTGTAATTTCCTCTCTCTCTGATCACAAAGTGCCCCCTTAGGAGTGCCAGACAGCCCTGGGCAGCAGGCACAGATTTGGATTTACTTCTGTTGTTCAGACCAAACAGCTGCTAAGGGCGTCAGTTATACAGACATGATGATGTTGTCACTTTATGTATCATTTTTATTTCATTGCTCTCCAACGTTTGTAATACCCTGGAGCTCAGAAGCTTAAATAACAGCTCTCCCCATATTGATTTTATCCTTCGCCATTTGGCACTTGTTCATTCCTTTCCTTTTGAGATCCTAATAACCAGGATTTTAACCTCTCTGTATTTGGGCAATGGCTGTGGCCAGATGGAGATGGCAGGGCAAGGGACAGGTATGGGACAGTAGTTTTCTTGAGGTCCTCCAGAGATGAGGCTAGTGCCCACATGATTCTGCGATGCACCTTCCACTCCTTACCAAAAAAACCCCAAATTAGCACCAAGACCAGTGTCTCAGTTACAGTAACTAAAGGAAGTTGTGTTTAGGATGACCTTCTCCAGAAAGCTTTTGGGGATGGAGCAAACAACTAGAGGTGCCAAGGGAACTATTTTGTAACAGACTATGTCTCTTCTTCCCTGTGCAAACTGCCTATGAAGGGACCACATGCTCTTCACATGCATCTGCAGTATGGAGGTGTGCTGGCTGCTCAATCTGGAGCTCACAAGTCTGAGCCACAAGACTTGGACCATACAATCCATTGTTTTCCTCTGTCTCAGCATGGCATCTCCCTGGGTCCTGCAAATGTTGGTATATTTGATGTGTTACACCTGCTCTCCCTGCAGGTTTGGAGTGGTGGACTTGGCTCCAGAGCATTCAAAGCTGATGGGCTCCCAGCACAGCCTGGTCCATCCTCTCTAGCAGATCTTCTCAGTCATCAAAACCACAGGAACCCTTTGCATTGCAGGAGGGGAGACAAACATCACCAGGAGTGCCTGGAGGACCTCCAGGAGGGCATGAGGAGAAGTGAAATGAATAGCAGTGGGTTGCTGGGGCCAGTGAAATGGTGTTGGCTTGTGGTGGGGCTGGTGAGAGAAGCAGCTCCCCTCTAGCTAGTTAATAGGCAGTAGGAAGAAATATTTATCTTAATTTAATTAGATGGCTCTGTCATATCACTGAGGGAGACGAGGGGTGCCCTGTACCACGATGAAGCCACTGCTACTGGCTGTGTCTGCTCATGGTCTGGAGTCTCAACTTCTCTGTCTTGGTTGTAGAAGCTCTGTTTGGATAATCTGAGAAGCCAATGGAGATGTTGCTGGACCCACCTCTGTCAGTGGGAAGTGGATGTCTGTATCCAGATGCACCTTGTTACAGGAGAATAAGAGAAACACGAGGAAGAACCTGGTGTTATTTTAGCTGTCCTCGGTCATTTCAGCTGTAGGGGCCAGCTCCAGATTCCAGCTGTGTGCAGTGTTCTGTGTATTTGCAAAAATAAAGCGATCCTTTAATATTTAATCAGAGTCATTAGTCACTTTTATTTATTTAACTCAGCTGAACTGCATCACAAGTGTTTCACTGATAGCTCTTCATAGTGGAAGCCCTTTGCTGGAGGAAAACACTCCAGTGCTTGAGATTTTGGACCAACTCAGGTTCCCCTGGAAGCTCGCAGTGGGTGGCTGCCACAGGTCTGGCTCCATCCCTCCCCAGGGCTCTCCCAGAGCATCCCCAGGTCCCTGGGAGGGGCAGGGCTCTGGTTAATGCTGCTGCACTGTCAGCTGTTGATGTGTTTGCCTATCACAAACCACAGCCTTGCCGGGCAGGCAGAGAAGAAGTTGAGCCTGGGAGGGGGAATTGGAAGATGGGCTCTGGGGACCCCATCCTGCTGAGAAGGTGGGTTGTGTTTCACATTAGCTGATGGTCCTGTGTGGTTTCCAGCACTAGCCCAAATGCAGAGGCTTGTGGCAAGCCAGCTTGGAGATGCAGTAGGCATAAATCATGTCAGACAGATCTTTTTCTGTAAGGATGGGGAGAACCTCTGTTCAGACTGGTGGGGTGGTAGGAGGAATTGCTCGGTGCTGAGAAATGCTCTGTAATGGGCTAAAAGATATGGGAGACTTACCCCTTTTAGCAAAGATTTATCTGCACTGCAAGATCTTGGGCTTTGGCTTTTAGTATTTTATTTGGGCTTGGTATTAAAAATGGCAGAGCAGAGACAATGTGGGCACCAAGGTGGAGCAATATGACACTGCTGCTCAGACACCTTCAGGGCTTGCTGGTGCCCTCCTCTGCCTTCCTAACCTGACAGTGTGTCCTAGGTGAGCACAGGGACCTGGGAACTAGGCCTGCTGGTGTCTGTCACTAATCAAAGTTACCTGAGAGATCATTTCTCACTGTGGGATGCTCTCTTGGACTGCAGGGCTGGAGTTGGACAACTCAACATTAACAACTCATCTGGCATCTTGAGCTTTGGACAGGTGAGTGTAAGATTCATACAGCTGTTCTAGAGAAGGCAGTGATCTTTAGCAAGGGAGTGGGAGTAGGTGAACAAAATCACTGCATATTCAAGAAGAAAACCTCCCAGCTGTTCTCTGTGCAGGCAACTAGACCCTTTGTTCACCCCATGGGCAGATCTGTGGATCATAAACAACTGCAGTTGAATGGGGCCATGATGCACAGTCTTGCTTTGGCTTTGATGATCCTGAGCTGGTATGTAAGGGCTGGGGCTGAAATGAGCACTTTTCCCATCCAACAGCCAGCTTCGAGCCAGTGGCCCCTAGTCAGCTCACCAGGAGCTGGGGTGGACCCTGAGCACCACTGTCCTTAGAGGAGCAGAAGATCTTGGGATGGGATTTCACCCAACAGGCACGGGAAGGGGTAGTTGATGATGTGCTCTTTCCACATACCTCTTCACAATGGTCTCTCATGGTGCATCTCCACTGCTGGAAGAGATGTGCATGAAGATGTGCATGAAGACCTTTGCAGTCTGCATCCTTCTTCTCCTTATCCCCAGTGCTTTCCTCACCTGGCTGCTTCCCACACACATCCCTTATCCTGCAACTTACCTGCTTGATAAATCTCATCATCCTCCTCCTTATCCCATCTTCATCCTTAACCCTCACCTCATCCTCTTGTGGCCCCTTGGCATTTTGAAGCCCCTCTGCCCACTTTGCTCACCCTGCATGCTTTCCTTGGAAGGCCTAAAATAAGCTCTACCTGGAGCGTGTTCAAAGGCTAATGTACATCCTCCCTTAATTATTGATTTGTTTATTGCAGACACATTGGCAGGACATTTGCCACAGCTCACACACCAGGCTCCTGCCTTCGGTTCCCTTGCTGAAGGTTCCCCCTCATGGGGGCTGAGGGCAGTATTAGAGGGGTGTCCCCAGGGACCATATGCCCCAGCTTGAGTGCAACATCCTTTCATCCCCACCAGCACCTGTGTGCCCCAGGATCTCCCAGGTTAACCCCCATTATCCCAGTCCTGTGGGAATGGTGAAGGGCTTTGCTGCAGAGACAAAATCAGAGCCTCCCCTCAGAGTTCCTGCCTTGCTCTCCAGGTGAGAGAGAACTGTTTCCTACAGTTCCCAGGCTGTGTCTAGGAAGTCTGGCACAAATGATCAAAACACAGTTGTGCCACTGAGCCCCAGATACTGTCATCCCTGGACAGGGAGAGACTAGATGCTGCGCATTGGCAGGACTGTTAACAACTCTGCAAGACCCATGTTGAGAAACAAACATGGCAGCACTCAGAGAAGGCGGCTCAGAGACATGGTCCTGCCACTGGGGCTGCTGTCAGCCTGTCACCCTGTCACCCTATGCTCCAGGAGCTCGGGCTTTCAGGTGATGCTGGAGAGACATCCAAGTAGGAAAACACAGATGCCACTGTCCACCGAGGGGGAGCATCCTGCATTCCCTTGCTTTTCTCTGGAGCAGGGTGATGTGGCTGCCTCAGAGTGTTTTGGGACCCTGCTTTGCCCAGCCCAGTGTCCTGCCTAAGCCAGGCTTTGTGGGTTGTGGTCCCTTTGCATTCAGCGTGGTCACTTCTCCCTGCACAGCGGGTTGAGAGTGGGATGAGCTGTCTCATTTTCACCCATCACAGGATGGAGAGAAGTTTTAAGTAATTCAGGGTTTCACAATTTCCCTGATGGATCAGGAAACCATTTCAAGCAGCTGTTGACTCAAATAATCCGTGGGATGAGAGGTAGCAGAGATTTTTGAAATGATGCACTTTTGGGGCTGCAGCCATTTTCCTTATCAGCTGTGGGGGCTGCATGTCCCTGGTTCCCTTGAGACTTGAGAAGCACCTTAGATGCTTGTGATGCTGATGGGGCTAAACCTTTATACGTGAGGGGTCTGACACCCAGGTAAAAGCTGCCTTCCCCATCCCTGCTGTAGATAATAGCAACTTCACCACGTTTACTGGGGAAATCTGCACCCTACACAAAGATTTTGGTCAGTAATTTAATGAAAATTCGGTTATTTTAATTTCTCTGCTTGACCCTACTCCAGCACCTCTCCCCAAAGCCAATGGAGGCCCCGGGAAGGAAGATCAATGAAAGACCTGTAGGCATAAACAAGCTGGGGAGTTTTTTCTAAACCAATTTAATATCCTTCCAAGGGTGGCTGGGGTTTGCAGAGCATGTTTCTGTGCACGTGTGGAGGGAAGAGCTCAGGGCGAGGAGGAATTGATTCTCCAGTGAGTTGTGATTCAACCTGGAAGCTTGGTGGGGACCTGAGACGAGCGCTGTTACCTCTCCGATGAGGCGTGTGTCACGGCCACTATTCCACAATTTCCTTCCCAGCAGCCTGAGCTTCTGCAGACTGTATGGTGGTGCAGGAGGGATGCTTCCACTGGTGTGGGTGTCTGGCTGGAGGATGGGGACACTTGGATGGTGTGAGACAATAGGGCTTGGCAAGGAAGTAGCTCTTCCTTTTGTTCTGAAAAGCATGTTTGAAAATAAGCTGAACTTTGGGAGGATTTTTTTTAGTTCATTTTTTATTATTTTTAAAGCTAGAGTAATTATTTTTTTTCCAGTGTTGTGGGATACCCCAGGTTCTCTCTGCCTGCCTGTGCTGCACTTACACACTCAGAGACTCTGAATGGGGCCTTTTTGAAAGCACAGGCTTGGTTTTGGGAAAACCATGGGGGAATACAACAGAGCTCCACTCCTTTGTCCTGGCAAGGGTTGTGCCTGTGACTGCAAGGCCTGACTGCTCACATGGGGAATTTACTGACTTGCACCCACGACCTCGTGGCTCTGAGCACATAAAATGTCCTGAGAGACGTGCAGATGGCAGGTCATCAGAGAAACAATGCTGGGACTGTAATTCCCCTTATCTGCCTGCAGCAGGGCCATCTCCAGTGCCTCCTGGGACTCCTTCGCAGCCCCCTCCCAGCAGCCGCCCTCAGGCTTTGCAGCCTCTGCCCTGTCAGAGCTTCCCCAACCGTGTCTCAGAACTGCTCCTCTTTCCTCCCGGGGAGAGATGGACCGGCTCTGCCCACAGCGTCGCAGCCAGATCAAAGTGCTGCCTTGATTTCTTGACTGCAGCTATAATCTGCTCCACATTATTCTCCTTCTTATTCCTTGGGCTTGCCAAGACTTTTGTTTCAGTCTTTATTTTTTTTCTTTTTTGACCATTGTGGACATCCTCTCTGGACTGTGTCTTGGATGTTACAGCCATGGCCAGATCTTTTTCCCTGGCTAGACATATTAATTCAGGAGCTGCCTAGGTGGGAGACTGGTTCAGGTTCTAGCAGTGACTGCAAGCACAGCAATATTTGTTACCTCTATGACAGGGCTGTTTCTTTAGACCTCTCTTGAGTATGTTTTCTCCTGAAATTCTTGTTCCTGTTTATTTAGTAAACAGTTCCTGGTTAAGTGCTTTTCCCTAAACTTTGTTAACAGCCTGTGAGTGTTTATGAAGAAGACATTGGTTGGAATGTCTTCACGCTGCCCTTGTCCCCACATGCCCACAACAACAGCAAGGGCACACCGAAGTCTCCTACCACCAGCTGCCCTCCAAACACTTCCCCTGGCTGAGACATTCACCCATCACCACAGAGCTGTCGCTGCCCAAATGTGATCACCCCAAACACTTCCCCTGGCTGAGACATTCACCCATCACCACAGAGCTGTCGCTGCCCAAATGTGATCACCCCAAACACTTCCCCTGGCTGAGACATTCACCCATCACCACAGAGCTGTCGCTGCCCAAATGTGATCACCCCACACGCCTCCCCTAGCCCCCCTCTCTGCAGGTGTCCACAGCCAGGCTGACCAGTGTGCAGGATGCGACCTTCCTTGCTGCACGGGGGCTTCTCCTGCCAGGTGCTTGAGAAGCAATATGGACATCAGATCAAAGGCTGCCTCTGAGCTCTTCCCAGGGTAATGGGAACAAGGAGCTCTGTTTCAGGGAGTAATACTTTTGATGCTCATGAGCCTGCACGGCTCAGGTGTGAGGCTAACTCCTCTTGGCTCCACAGGGACTGATGTTTTCCTCCTGCAGCTCATGCCAGTGATGCCGTGGGGGTTTGTTGTGTCTCCCAAACAGCCTTGATCCCCTCCTCAAGAGCTGTCAGCACCTACTGGCCATTTACCCTGCAAGCTCGACCCCCTCCAACATGACACATTCAAAATTCCTGAGGTCTCTCTGCAAAGGAGTGCATGAACCTGCCTCCAAATTCCCATAGCAGGGGATGAAACCCTTCTCCCTGCCTCTCCTGTCAGCGCTCACGCCGTGTGCTGCTGCCCGGCATCGCTGCATGCTGCCAAACAGCAGCTCTGCCCGCCCCGGGGCTGGCTGCATTTCAGAGGTGTACAAAGTGGTCCTGCTCTACACAGATTTGCAGATGCTTCTGGATGAAAGGGGGGCCAGAAAAATGTCAGCTCATCATTTTCAGCAAGCGGCGAGTGCTGTTCTGGTAATAGGGAGCGGGGCGGTGCATGCCTCAGCGCGGGCCTGCTGATCGATACAGAGATCAGAGGCAGGAGTGGACGTCGGAGCTTATGATGACTGAGCAGATATTGGACCACAGATCTCTTTCTGGCCATGTCCCAAAGGGTCATGGTGTTTGCTGGCCCCAGGAGGCAAGTGGTGCACTTGGGGAACCTTGGCCTGAGAAGCGTGGTGATAGGAGGAAAGATTGTCCCTGAGGGATGGCCAGCCTGAGAGTACAATTCTAAGGGCAACTGTGTAGGTGGGAAAAGCAGAAGCAAACAAAACAGCTGCCTCCACCTCTGTCTGTGGCCAGGAGCCCTCCAGGCACCCCTCAGCCTTTCTTCTGGACTCAGTGTTATGGTGGCAACTTGTGTCCCCATGCAGAGGGCAGCTGGGATGGGGGAGATAGGGACCTCACTGCAGAAGAACTGGGGTTTATTCTCAGCTGAGAGCATACCATATGTTTCTGGAGGCTCTCAAAGGCCAGAGGGAACCCAGCCCCTGAGCCCTTGTGGGGCAGGGCTCTCACAGGAGGCGCTGATTTCATCCTTCATGGAGATGCTTCTTGAAAGAACAATTTGCCAGCATCCCTCAGAGCAATAATGGCAAGGCCTCTGCTCGAGATACCATCTCTGCACTCTGACAGCCCCATCATTCATGACCTGCTCCTGCCTCCCTCTTCCACAGGGACAGGACTGAGGGATAGAGGCAGGGATGGAGGCAGGGATTGCACATTCTCATCCCTGGCAGCTCCCAAATACTCCTGTCCCCTTTTGGGTCCGCCAATGCAAGACCTAACAATGGACTCGCTGAGCATCATCTGTCTGCCCGTGGGGCATGGTGGGTTCAAGCAGGGGAAGCAGGGCTGGGGGCCACCCAGCTCCTGGGCTGGGTGAAGGTTGGTGGCCCGTCTGCTCTCCGTGGCAGGAACTTTGCTGTCGCTGCAGTCTCTTCTGCCAACCAGCTCGCCAGTTCCCCCCTGGCAGCCTGCAATGGGGAGGATGAACAGTCCCCCGGTTTCTTTCTTTCCCTGCCTACCTTCCGCCTGTCCTCCGGGCACCCAGCTGGATGCTCCGGCTCCTCCCATTCCCCCCGCTCTGCCCGGCCACGTTTCCTCTGCGCTGAGCGGCTTTATCTATTAGCGGCAGAGGAAGCCGTGGCTTGGCACAAAACCTCCTCATCAGCTGCTGAAGCCAGGCCAGCCTGGCACCGGGCAGCAGAGTGGGGGGTGTATGTTGGGGGTGGGGGGCGTGGGCTCCTGCATCCCCCACCCCCTACCCCACCCGGGACAGCTGAGCTGGGATGTCCCCAACTTCTGCAGGTTAATCCTTGCCTTTGGAAGCAGAGTGCAAAGCATGGAACTGCCTCTGGTTGCTGCAGGGGACCTGAAAGCTGCTGGGGTGGGTTTGGGCTTTCTTAGCAGTTGTCACTGCTCTGGGATAGTGGTGGACCCCGAGCCCCGGGGCATGGAGGTACAGAGGGCAGACTGGCACCTGGCTTGGTGAGGAGGGCGCTCATGTGTGATGCCCCACATCAAGCAGAGCCACACCAGCACCCTTGGGAGACAGCGGCTCCCCCCAGGTCCTGACACTGATCTCCTGGAGGAGAACCTTGCTGTTCTGGAGGACTGCAGTGGGTCCCCGAGGTGTGTGTGTGCAGGAGAATGTGTCCCCATGCTATGACCAGCCCTGCTGTGACGTGCCAGGGCAGGCTGATGGCCTCACACTGGTTTCACACACAATGGTGTGATTGATGTCAAATGCCATGAGGAGGCGGTGACCTTGCACCAGCTTCCAGTAGAAAGGAAGTCCCGGTCTCACCCCTTGTTTTGTGGGTAGTGTGAAACCCCTGTCCTCTCTGCTGCTGAGGGATGAACCCACATGCTGGCAGAACATTGCAGGGTGCACAAGAGCTGGGGTGCATAACATGGTGCCCTCCTTCAAGTGCCTACTCCAGTCCAATTGCACTGCTGAGCCACAGGAATGTCAGCCCTGTGACATGGGTGGGGAAACTGAGGCAGGAAGTGAAAAAAATATACCTTGGCTCCATATAGCATCTTCCCCCTGCTCCCTGGCAGGGAGGAGCCCTGATGAAGCTGCCTGACACCCCAGAAGCCCCTGTGGGTGCAGGACTGAAGCCCTGGTGCATGCACGTCACAGATGTTTCTGGGACTTGTGGCTGTGTGACAGCGGGTGAGGAGTTACCCAAGTGTGAGTCCTGCTTGTGCCCTGCTGGGATGGGCTCCCCAAAGGCATGGCTGTGACCCAGGGGTATGGGTGCAGGAATTGCAGTTGCAAAGCCTCCCTGCAGCTGGTTTTGGCTTTTTTTTTCTTGTTTATTTGTTTGGGTTTGTTGCTGTGGTTGTGTTTTTTTTTTTTCTTTTTACCCCCAAATACTGTTGCCTCTTTTGGACCGGGATGTCTCCGGGTGCTCAGCAGAGCCTGGGGGCATTGGTTCAGCCCATGCAGAAATTCCCTCCGACTCCCCCTTTTGTGCAAAGCCCCGTGCTTGGCAGCCGCAGACCCTTGAAATATTTGGAGTCCTACACCTGTAATTCCTCCCTTCACCCGTGTTCCTGCCTGCAGCACCGTCCCTTTATCACTGTGTCTCTGCGCGGAGGAGCAGAGACACGAAACTATTGGGGTGGGGGGTGGCGGGGGGAGGAAAGGCACGCAGGAAAGCGCTGTAGAAAAGCAGAGCAAATTAAGCAGAGCTCTGATCTGCTTGGGTTTGTGCTTGCCAAAAATGCACCATGCATCTTAATTCGCTCTGCTGTTCAGCTCGCACTCACTGCTCTCCTGATGCCATTTCGGCGCTCTGAGCTCAGCCTTTTCAACACTTCAGTCTTCCTCTTTCAGGGTCGGTTTTTTTTTTTTTTTT
>VXBZ01005491.1:10063-27397 GCA_013399135.1 Heliornis fulica
GGGATATGGTTTAGGAGAGGACAGGTACAAGGTTGGACTCAATGATCTCAAAGTTCTTTTCCAACCTGTTCATTCAGTGATTCTGTGATCAGGGCAGTCACACCAAGGGGTTGTGTTTCAATCAAAAAACACAATTTTTATTGTCTTCACACCATAGGTAGAGGGGGGGAAAGTAAATTAAAGAAAGAAGTAAGGAGTGGAGAAGATAATAGCTACCACCATGGGATCCAAGGTGTCCCAATGGTCCCAGGTCTGAGCTGCATCCTGTTGGTTCTTCAATCTTCATGATCGTCAGTGGGGAAATCTTCCAAAGCTCATTGCTAGGAAGTCATCATATACAACACACTCCTCTATCCCATGGACTACCCTGTCATAGAATCATAGAATGATTAGAGTTGGAAGGGACTCCCAGAGGTCATCTAGTCCAACCCCCCTGCAAGAAGCAGGGACACCCCCAACTAGATCACGTTGCTCAGGGCCTCATCCAACCTGGCCTTGAACGTCTCCAGGGATCCAGGGGCATCCACCACCTCCCTGGGCAACCTGTTCCAGTGCTCCACCACTCTCACAGCAAAGAACTTTTTCCTAATATCCAACCTAAATCTCCCTCCCTCTAGTTTAAATCATCATCCTTTGTCCTGTCACAACAGGCCCTACTGAACAGCCTCTCCCCATCTTTCTTGTAGGCCCCCTTGAGGTCCTGGCAGAGCGCTAGAAGGTCTCCCCGGAGCCTCCTCTTCTCCAGGCTCAACAGCCCCAACTCTCTCAGCCTGTCCTTGTGAGCATGCTCAGTGTGGACAGGTCTTACCTTGGAGGTGGGTAGGTTTTGGGATGGAGGTGTGTTTTGGTATTATAATGATATTCTAATGAGACAAGTTTACTAGCAGGCAGCATTTTATCAATCTCATGACAGGCTGAAGGCTCGAGGTAGCAACGATGCAGCTTGTTAGGTCCATTTAACCTTCAAGTTCCAGCATTACCCCACAGCTTAGCCATGATGTCTCCACTTCACTCCATCCTCCATCTGCTTTTCAGGCCAACTCTTACAATGTCCTTCAAAAGTCCCTTCCAACCCAAGACAGATCCAATGATTCACATCTACACTTGTAGCATTTTGCCTCGAGATGAAGCAAAACTCACCACCCACCTCCCCGTGCTCGCGCTGCTACCGCCGACCCTGGGGAGCAATCACACCCCTGCATTTATTTCTGCTTCCCACTCTGCTGAAGATGAAATTTTCTGGATAAATCCTCCTGCACAAGCATCTTCTCCTGAGCACTGAACCTCTGTGTGCACTTAGTGGGGAACATCCCCTGCTCGTGCCTCTCCACCAAAGCCAAAACACTTTGGCTGAAACCCTATTTGTCAATCAGACAATATGGGGGATGGTTTAGATGGAGAGGGAGAGGTGTTAAACCAGCTTTGAGATGGTTTTTTGGTTCTTTGGTGGAGCTGCAGAGTGTAATCCGTGCTTAACTTTGCTGGGGGCACAGGATTCATGGGCTGGGAGAATAATAACCCCCCCCCCCCCCACCTCCAGGCTGAATCTCTGGCTGATGGCTGGAGTTGGAGGAAATCCTGTGAGTTTCTAATCTTAGGCTGCTTTTCCTGGGGTAGTTTATTCCTTTAAATAGAAAGGCTTAAATGGGATTGACTCCTACAATCCCTCTGCTCTAGACTAGGCTGTAATCTTTAGTGGCTGGCAATGGGGACGCCGCATTGAACATCCTTTCTGCTCCTGCTGGGAAGGGGAAACAAGGCTTAGGTGGGCTCCTTTCCCACTGCCTTGTTCCACCCAACTCACTTATGGACAGTCCCACCCAATGGGCAGGAGCATCCTCCAAGCTTTGTGGAACTGGGAAGGCAGGGAGAAGTTATAAATGAGCCATGGGGGAAGGCTTGGATACAGGCACAACCCTTTATGAGACACTAGAGAATCCACATGGCAGAAAACCTCTGTGGCTGCAGCTTCTCCTGGGTTTGACTCAGTTGTACCACGTGCCCAGAGCATCCCTCACTCTAAAAATAGAATCACAGAATGATTAGAGTTGGAAGGGACTCCCAGAGGTCATCTAGTCCAACCCCCCTGCAAGAAGCAGGGACACCCCCAACTAGATCACGTTGCTCAGGGCCTCATCCAACCTGGCCTTGAACGTCTCCAGGGATCCAGGGGCATCCACCACCTCCCTGGGCAACCTGTTCCAGTGCTCCACCACTCTCACAGCAAAGAACTTTATTCTAATCTCCAATCTAAATAGTCCAAGGACATCTAAAACACAATGAGCTACTAAACCAGGGATGCTGTTGAAAGGATCATTATAGATGGGAAAGTCGGGAGGCTTCACCTCCAGGTAAGACACTTTGGAGTTCCTAATTGGCTCATTAATTCAGAAGAGCATAATTAACAGAGTAATTTAACCAGGCATGAAAGCCAAAGGCAGAAAGGTCATTAAGCAGTTAGAAATCAACCTGATGGAGACATCCCAGTGGAACAGCTCGTGTTGGCAGCCCAGGTTTGGTGTCCTGAGTGGGTAAGGTTGTGGTCTCACCATGGTCCCACTCCACACCTCTTGGAGTGACAGGGAAAGGACCTGGCTGTCTCCTGCTGCATGTATCCAGACCTCTCTCAGGTATCTCCTGAGTGGTTTGAAGCCCACATGAAATGGGAAAGGGGAGAGAGGGTGTCAAGAGCATGTTGTGGAGCAGAAGGGTGATGGACAGTCCTGGTTTTGGGTAGGGAAGAGTTAATTTTCTTTCCAGCAGCCAGTGGAATGCCGTGTTTGGGTGTTTGGATGAGAGCAGCACTGATAACACCACGATGTTTTAGTTGTTGCCAAGCAGTCAAGGACTTCTCAGTTGTTCATATTGCCCTGCTAACAACAAGCAGGGGGGGCACCCAGGAAGCTGGGAGAGGACACAGACAAGACAGGTGACCCAAACTGGCCAAAGAGGGTACTCCATGCCAGTTACATCATGCTCAGTGTACAGGGAGGGCTGGTGAGAGGAGGAATACACAGGTCCAGGACATGGGGGTTTTGGGGATGGTCTGATCCAACCTGGCCTTGAACGTCTCCAGGGATGGGGCATCCACCACCCTGTTCCAGTGCTGGGTGCAGGTCTGGGCCTCTCACTCCAGGAAGGATGTTGAGATGCTGGAGCATATCAAGAGAAGGGTGATGGAGCTGGGGAAGGGTCTGGAGCACAAGTCCTATGAGGAGCAGGAGGAGCAGCTGAGGGAGCTGGGGAAGGGTCTGGAGAAGAGGAGGCTGAGGGGAGACCTTATCACTCTCTTCAAGTCCCTGCAAGGAGGGTGCAGAGAGGTGNCATGATCTTAGAGGTGGCCTGGCAGGGTCAGGCTGGGGTTGGACTTGATAAACTTAAAGGTCTCTTCCAACCCAAGGGATTTTATGATTCTATACAGTTGTCTGTCTGTCCATATGAGAAGTGTGGCAGATCATAACCACACACAGACACCCTCATCAAGGGATCTTTCAGGTGAAATACCTGAGATGTTTTCTAAAGCTTATTTGTTCAGTCTGGAAGGAAACATCTCGTTCATCTGCTCTGACTCATATCTGAAGCAGGTCAGAGGGCATTGTCTCCTACAACTTGCAGTGGTGTGAGGGAATATCTTTCAGGATGACCAATTATATATATATCTATATGACCATCTACATTGCTGATGTCCAGGAGAGAGAGGTCCACCTCACCCCTGGTGAGGGAATGTTGCTTTCTCCATAATTTTCCAGCAGGATTTGCAGTGGGTGGTCACAGACTCAAGAGCTTGGCAGCCTGTTCAGTGGTGCTGCTTGCTGCAGAAATGGCTTATTTTTATCCTTGTAGGGAATAATCATCTCCTGATGTCTGGGCTGAAATATGTGATTTGTTCAGCCAAGCTTCCTGGCTTTACAAGGTTGGTGCCACCACCCTTTGCAGACACCATCCCTGGCATTGCTCATCCTCTTCCTCCCCTCTGTAAATCATAGAATCATAGAATGATTAGAGTTGGAAGGGACTCCCAGAGGTCATCCAGTCCAACACGCCTGCAAGAAGCAGGGACACCCCCAACTAGATCACGTTGCTCAGGGCCTCATCCAACCTGGCCTTGAGCGTCTCCAGGGATCCAGGGGCATCCACCACCTCTCTGGGCAACCTGTTCCAGTGCTCCACCACTCTCACAGCAAAGAACTTTTTCCTAATATCGAATCTAAATCTCCCTCCCTCTATTTTGAAACCATCCCCCCTTGTCCTGTCACAACAGGCCCTACTGAACAGCCTCTCCCCATCTTTCTTGGAGGCCCCCTTGAGGTCCTGGCAGAGCGCTAGAAGGTCTCCCCGGAGCCTCCTCTTCTCCAGGCTCAACAGCCCCAACTCTCTCCGCCTGTCCTCGTAGGACAGGTGCTCCAGCCCCTTTAGCATCTTTGTGGCCTCCTCTGGCCCCTCTCCAGCTGGTCCATGTCCTTCTCATGTTGGGGGTTCCAGCACTGGCCCCAGGACTCCAGGTGAGGTCCCCCGAGGGCAGAGTAGAGGGGGAGAATCCCCTCCCTCGCCCTGCTGGCCACGCTCCTCTGGATGCAGCCCAGGGTGGGGTTCAGCCTGCCCTGACTTCTCCATCCTGCTGATGTGTCAGCAATGACCTGTGATGTGTCCTCAAGACCGAGGAGAACAGAGCATTTTCCTCCTGCCAGCACCCTGTCTCCAGCCAGCGTGTGGGAAGCGGTGAGTCAGCGTTTGCACGTGCTGAGTCACTGGAGGGAGGTGCCAGAGAGGAAGGGAAGGTTCCCAGCTTCATCAGGGGACATAAATATCCCAGGAAGAAGAACTGGCTTCAAAATATGCCTATTAATGAAAGTCATTGAGCTTTCAAGGACAAGCCACCACCTCGTAGGGTTGCTTCAAGCAGGGCCACTATGGAATAGAAGTGTCACCCTGTGAGGAGAAGTTATTATTGCCTGTCCCTGTCTCCATCTGAATCCAGGTGGCCCACAGATCATCACTCAGGCAAAGAGCTGCATCCCTCACCCATGGCTGCCCTTGCAGACCAATCCTTCAACATGGTGTTCCTGGATAGCTCCATCATACCAAGTCTAGGGAGCCATGCCATGAGCACCGAGGAGACCATGGAGGAGTGACTGGGAAGTCCACAGAGCAGGGCTTTGGGGATGTCTTTTGAGTGGAACTCATTCCCAGTCCCCTCACTGGTGCTGTTTGTATAGTTTAGGGGGTTTTACTGAGGTAAAAGTACCTCTGAGTACATGATGGCTTCAGGAGTGGATTAGCTCAGGGGCTTCATCCCTGAGCTCAAAGCTGGGCTTAGACTTAAAGGGGAGAGTTGCAGCATGGGCAGGTCCTCCATACTGGACACCACACAGGCACCCAAATATCACCAGTCCCTCAGTGAACAGCACAGAAAGCACAAGAGGATGCTTTAAATATACATCCCCAAATCACCCTCTCTTGGCAAACCCTCCTCACAGCCAGCCTGAAGGACTCCTGGTTATTTTTATCAAGGCATTGAGTTTCTCTCTTCTTTCTTTCTGCTATAAAATGGGGAAAACCAAAACCCTTAGGAGATGACAGGTTCAGGAGAGTGTCCTGACTCAAGTGCAGGACCTTGCACATGTCTTTATTGAGCTTCATGATGTTTGCATGGTCCCACCTCTCTAGCTGGTCACAGAATCACAGACTCACAGACTCACATGGGTTGAAAGAGACCTTTAAGCTCANATGGTACCTAAACCTCCCCTGGTGCAATTTAAAGTCATTTCCTCTCATCCAGGTCCCTCTGGATGTCATCCTATCCCTCTGACATGTTGACTGCACCACTTAGCTTGGTGTGATCTCCAAACTTGCTGAGTGTGCACTCAGTCCCACTGTCTATGTTGTTGATGAAGATATCAACACCAGTCACAGAACAGATCCCTGAGGGACACCACTTGTCCCCCCTCTCCATCAAGCCACTGACCACCACCCTCTGGATGAGACCACCTGGCCAATTCCTTATCCACCCAACAGTCCACCCACCAAATCCCACATAGAGTAAAGCAGCCCTGGCTTTGGATTTCCACCTCTGTTTCCAGCTTGAATGGCACAAATTTCCACCTCAAGAAGATCTGGAAGAACCACCCCAGAGTGTCTGATCTCAGGGTCTCTGCTAGGAGCTGCCTTTAACATGAAATGAATTTTCTGTGCTTGCTCAGCAGCCAAGCCAGGAGCGAGGCCAGAGCATCAGAGGGTCATGTTGGAGTTTCTTTTCTTTTTAATTTTTTTTTCTTCACTTAACTCTGAAATAAAAATATATCTCAGACTTGTTTGGGGATTAACAAGAAAAAAACTCATCTTGATGGGAACCCAGCACAGCTTGCTGGTGGCTGCTGGTCTTGCTCATGTCAATACTGGAAGTGTCTTTCTCATAACCTTTCCACCTTAGACCTTACTTCATGTTCAAAGCAAACATCTCGTGGTCTCTTCGACCTGTCCTGCAAACCAGGAGGGGAAATGTGCCCCAAGGAGCAGAGACACCCTTGCTCTGAGTTGGCTGTGCTGCTGAAAATGAGTATTCACATCAGTTCTGCCATGGTGGAGAGGACTGGGGTGATTTCTGCTGACTCTACATGGGGTTGGGGATGTCTGATGGTGAAGAAAAAAATGCTTCTGGGTTGGAGGATTTGCAATGGGAGGATGAAGAGTTGTTTTTACAGTACCAGATCCTCCTGAGAGCATTCAGAGCAAGAAAAAGCCTCCTAGACCAGGGGAAACTTGAGTGAAACCAGTGAAAAACAGGTCAGACCTGGTCCCAGGAGGAAAGGAGGAGAAGCTGAGTGTCTCTCTGCTCTTACCATGCTTCTGGCAGGCACAGAGACTGGCTGGCTGAGATGGCTCCTCCTGGGATCAGCTCTTGGCAGATGGAGCAGGAAGCTGGATGCAAGACGAGACCAACAAGTTCTTCATGCTGCTGGGGATACAAGAGCTGCTTGGACATACCTGACCTGGGATCCACCCATCTGCTT
The DNA here is from genome assembly GCA_013399135.1 of Heliornis fulica. NCBI lineage: Eukaryota > Metazoa > Chordata > Aves > Gruiformes > Heliornithidae > Heliornis > Heliornis fulica. The sequence goes on from VXBZ01005491.1 coordinate 17,074, forward strand.
ATGAGCAAGGTGCTGAGGTGAGCTACCTGGGGTGAAGTGGGCCAAAATGACCACTTTGGGGGCTTTTACAAACCAGGTTCAAAGGGAGGGTGTCTTTACATGGCCCTCACTAGCCATGACACCTTCAGATTGAGTCCAGACCTTGATTGGAAGATGGTTTGGACTCATGTGCACAAGTGATGGCAGGACACATAGCTCTTGTCTACTGCATCTTCCTGCTTGTCCCCCAAGGACAACATGCTGTGTTGGATGTGTGGACACCTGAGTTATTTCAGTCTACCAGGATCAAGTGAGTGAGTTTGCATCTCCTTCACAGATCCCAGATGAGATGGTTGGAGAGAAGGATGCTGGTCCTTCATCATTACCTCTACTCCCTCCATCCTTCCCACCAGTGCTGCCCACAAAGTGCCACTGGTGTCATGGGCAATGTTGGGTTTGGCAGTCGAGGCCTTGAAGGCAAAATGCTTTCCAGAAGACATCCACCCATAAGACACAGGCTTGGCCCTGCAGCCACGGGTGCAGCCCATGTTCCCACCTCAGGAACATGCTCTGACACTGCTTTGCCCAACCCTGTTGTGACCATGGGCTGGGAAGAGTCATTGCTGCTATCCTCTGCTGGGCAGACAGCCCTACCCATCTTGCCTGTCTTGTGTCTCTAGGGACTTGCATGATAATTGCTGAAACTCCCTTGGGTTTCATCCTGCTCTGGACCTGCAGGACCCCAGGAACAAGGAGCTCTTGCAGCTAAGTACTGGCTCAGCCCTGGCCCAACCAGTATCTCCAGTTCAATGGAACCATTTTGCTGCTGGTGACCATGGGGATGTAGCAAGAGCTCTTGTAGCACAGCTTGGTTTGCAGAGGTGAAACCCTTGGTGTCTCCAGGCCCTTTTCCTCCTTCTGCTATTTCACACCCTGCTTTGACTTCATCTAGGAGGTCACAGACACTCCCTAAGGACTCTGGGCTTGGACACAGTGATAAACATGTGAAGGGTTGAGCATGGTGCATTAATGATGCCAACTGAGAAGCAGGACACTGGGCAGAGCTGTGTGGTCTCATCTCTTAATGTGGTGGTAGAAACCTCTCTGGAAAAGTCTTCATGGAGGATTTGGGGCCAAAGATCTTGAGATGCTCCGAGGAAGGAGCACACAGGCAATCCTGCCCATTGACTTACCTCCTCCTCCTCCATGTCCATGTCCATGTCCATGTCCATGTCCATGTCCATGTCCATGTCCATGTCCATGTCCTCCTGAGCAGCTGCACACAGGATCTTGCTACTCCTGTGTCACTACTTGTCTGGTTCCCACCACACAAACTCTGAGTCCTTCTTGGCACACAAACCAGAGGTCCAACATTGCAGCTATGCTCAGGCTAATTTTGCACAGTGAGAGGTGAAGTTCTTGGTCCATCCTTCCATTCATCCTCACTATTCAAAATGATTAATTGACTTGGTGGTTAACACTTTGCATGAGATGAGGAGCATGCTCCTGCTATTCTAGTAGGGTTTTTTGGGGGTTATATTGAACTTTTCAAGTGCACCCAAACTTCAGGCAATGTCAGCTCTGAGGCTGACTGCTCCACTCTGCTTAAAATCCTCTCCATGAGCCCAGGCTAGCACAAGTGGTAGCCTGCAGGGAGGACTTGTCCTTTCAAGATCATATATTAAATCTTTGATAGGCTGAATATGTCCTGAAATTATAATGCCTGGAATAGCGTGTCCAGCTCTGGAGCCCTCAGCACATGAAGGACATGGACCTGTTGGAGCATGTCTAGAGGAGGTCACAACAATGATCCAAGGGCTGGAGCACCTCTCCTATGGAGACAGGCTGGGAGAGTTGGGCTNAGGCCCCATCCCTGGAGACATTCAAGGTCAGGCTGGATGGGGCTCTGAGCAACCTGCTCTAGTGAAGATGTCCCTGCTCACTGCAGGGGGTGGTTGGACTAGATGGCCTTCAGAAGTCCCTTCCAACAACACATCCTATACTTCTATGGTAATTTTGATCTGAATTTATATGCATCATAACTTTATGAAGAGCATCATGTGGAACCACATTATATTGCAGTGCTGCTTTATTAAGAGGGGGAAGATGGAGCCACATCACATTTTTTCATCCAATGGGGTTTTGATCTCCAGGGGTTTCCATTTTGGCATTGTTTGTGCAAATGTGACCTATCACAGATGGACTCAGCCAGAGGCTGTGATAGGTCTTTCATCCCAGCCTGCAGATAAAGCCCCTGTCATGGGGTCACCAAACAGGGACCTTCAAATCCTGCATCTCTGTCCAAGAAAACTCTGGGATGGAGATTATCAGAAAACCCACGTTCCCCTTTGCCTGATGAATAAGAGAGACTTTGTTCAGGGACACAGGTCAGCTCTGTGGCAGAGATATTTTATTTCAGCTACCTGCAAAGAAGCTATGAGAAGAATGTGGTAGGTTCCTCTAGGTCTGTAGAAATGGAGAGATATCACCTGGAGGTGTTGTTTAATATTAACAGGCCCAGTGCATATCTATGAAAGGGTTGGTTGTGTTCATGTCTGTGTTTGTGTCCAAACATCACCTCCAAAGTCATGGTAATGTGGGTAAAGCCTTGTACAGGCTCAAGCAGGTGAAAGTCCTCCTGGATGGAGACATATTGGTGATTGTTTTTTATCAATAAAGATAGTTTTCTGTGTTGGCACCAGCCCTGAGCCCAGACATCCCCATGCCTGGTGATGCACAAGCACAGAACAAAGACATCAGCCAAGAGCTTCTGATTAATGTTTTGGTTAGGAGAAGAAAACCAGTAGGGGGGCAGGCAGGGAGGAGAAGGAAACAATGAGGCCTTGTTTGCATGGGGAAGCTGATGAGGGGCTCTGGGGGGGGATGCTGGGGTCTGCTTTCCAGGATGGATGTGATGGGAGCTCCTCCAGCAAAACCCACCGTGGTTTCAATGCAAGCAGGGTTTAGATTTCATATTCTTACTCCCTCAACTCTTTGAGACAGGTGACTTGGAAGCATCTTCAGTAAATCTCCTTCTCAGGAGGGCAGGCAAAGTGTTTCAGGGGATGACAGGTGTATTTCTTACCTTGTTGTTTCAGCCACATTAGTTTATCAAGTGGACCCCATCTGGAGTCTAGAAAATGCTGTTAAACACAGTCACTTTGATGCATGAATTCAGAGGTGGCTTTACCTGTCTGCTATGAAGTTCTTAAGATGTGTCTACACACAGCCTGGCAGTGGGAGGGGAGCAATTCCCACATACAGCTAAATGCACATTCAGTTAAAAAAAAATGGCATTTGCAGGATTGAAATTGTCTCATTTGCCACCAATTATACATTCAGGACTGGATTATCCTCCCTTAAGCTACCTTCATTTAGGGAATCACAAGATAGTGAGAATCACCAGTGCCAGACTGGTTCAGGTGGGAAGGGACCTTAAATACCACCCAGTGCCACCCCTGACATGGACAGAGAAACCTTCCACCAGCCCAGGGTGCCCCAAGCCCCATCCAACCTGGCCTTGAACGCTGCCAGGGATCCAGGGGCAGCCACAGCTTCTCTGGGCACCCTGTGCCAGGGCCTCCCCACCCTCCCCAGGGAGGGTTTGTGCCCCCCAGCTCCTCTCCCTCTGCCCTCCTGCAGCTGAAGGCCATTGCCCTGGGCCTGGCCCTCCCTGACCTTGGCACCAGCCCCTCTCCAGCTCTCCTGGAGCCCCTGAGGGACTGGAAGGGGCTTGGAGATTTCCCCAGAAGCACCTTCTCTTCTCCAGGCTGAGGCACCCAGCTCTCCCAGCCTGGCTCCAGAGCAGAGCAGGGGGTCTCCCCAGGGCAGATCAGAGGGTCAGAATCCCCTTTCCCAGCCCTGCTGGTCCCACTGCTGGGGATACAGCCCAGGACATGGGTGGCTTTCTGGGCTGCCAGCACACATTGATGGGTGAAGTTGAACTTTATATCAATCAACACTCCCAAGTCCTTCTCCTCAGGCCTGCTCTCATCCCAAGGATTTGGAGGGTGCTGGTTGAATGGCTTTTAAAAAGGGATGAAAAGGATCCTTGGTGGTGCCTAAATGTTATCTTCTAGGAGAAAAGAGCTTTGATATGATCTTAATTCATCCCTTTTCATAGAAGATGTGGTACATAACCATCCCAGAGTGTTCTGGCTGTGTTGAGCACCGAGGGTGGGATGGGAGCATGAAGGACCATCTGTGCACTCATCATCTGTGTGATGCTGGTTTGCATGGATAGGGAGGAGGAATGGAGATGGGAACTGTTCCTTGGTACCAGGAAGATGCCCAGAATCTTGGGAATGCCATGCATTGCATCCCAGTGGAATTTCATTGGTTCATTGCAACCAATTTAATGTGTGTGTGTGGAAAATGTCAACAATAAAAGTACAAGAGCTTGGGGTGCAAGACAACACCTCAGCTGTGGATACCCTTTGTGTCAGTGGCTGTCCTTGTCAGTGAAGATGTCTGCAAAAGATCATGCACCCCTTCCCACCTCATGTCACTCCAGGAGGCTGTGGATAGACTGATCAGCCCCATATTTTTCCAAACAAGACTTTGAGAGGCTCTGGTGCCTGTCCAGGAACTGTCTGCACAAGCCATTGCTACAGGACAATGTCCTTCAGGGCTTCAGAGGGAAAGTAGGACATGGGGTGCTATTCTGCTGGAGAAACCTCTATGGAGACAGACATTCCTGACCTTGCCATCAGGCCACCATCACCACAAATACTCCTCCTGGCACCTCCAGATCTTCTTGTCTTTTGACAACTCCTGCTCCTCCATCCTGATGTTGCCTCTTTGCACATCTGAAGGCACTCGATGCTTCCTGCAACTCACTCTTTGGACCATGCCAGCTCTATCCTTACTCCAGAAAGTCAAACTGCTGCTTCTGAGTTTACAGAGTCACTTGCTGGGAAATCTCATACTTTGTTTCCAAGGAGCTGATCTGGAGGATGCTTCTGGAGAGGCCATCCCTGGGGGGACATGGAGCTTTGAGAGCCAACGGCATCATCAAACCCTGGTTAACCTTTGCCCATTTGCCTGTCCAAGGGCTCAGCTGCACCTTTCAGATATGAAAGATGAGGAAATACCTCGTGTGCCTGACCTGATAATAACACCTGATGTCATCCTCTGCTTTTATTGATACAAACCACATTTAAACACCATCCCTGCAGCGGAGGGGCACCTACTTTGTAACAAAGACATCAAATGCAGAGGGTTCTGCTTCTGGTTGTCACTTTCTCCTGTCATTTCTCCTAACAGCTAAAAAAAAAAAATGCTCTCCTGTCTTCTTAGTTATATTTATTGTTGACTTCCAGCCACTAGGTCTGTGTGAAGATGTGCTCAGGGCTAATTCTGTACCCATGACACGCCACAAAGTCTTTTATTCCGACGGCGGGGAAGGGATACAGGGGGCTGACTCTAATTCTCTCTTCCAGACTGTGCCAGGACAAAATTAGCCTATTTTAAAATGATTATTTATTATTTTTTTTGCCACTACTTGTCTGTCAGTGTGGTCACAGTTTCTCCCTCACGCTGGGAAACTTCAGAGCAGTGATTAGAGGAGACTTTTGGGTGGCTGGGACCACATTTACCTGCAGCAATAAACCATGCTGGTGACATTCCTCCTATTTAACTACATCTTATCTCCTGAAAGGGTTACAGGGCTGCTGGTTAACCTACCACAGAGCAGGCAAACACAGCTATTGTGCAAACAGGCAAAGAGTTTCCTGACTTAGCGGACACAAACGATATCTGTAGTTGCTGGGTAACATCAAACATTCCCATATTTGCCCTCAATGATCTCTCCAGGGCTCACAATCCCACTGCTGCTCGTAGCTACCTTGTTACCTTACCCTACTTGTTGGGGTAGGAGGATGAGAGAAGAAAAAAAACCCCAAAACTGGAGGAGAGTTTGAAAGTTAGAGGATGGAAGAGCGAAACAGCTCTGCAAGTTCCCTCTGTAAACGTGATTATGGCAAAATAATTGTGCCTTAGGGGATGTTTGCAACCAACACTCTCCTTGCACTTCTTAGAAGTGCAAAGGGCTGGGAGAAAGAGGTTGGGAAAAGCACCTTCATGAAGATATTCACAGCACAAACACAGGAAGGTGTGGATCTCCCCCCTGTTTGCTCTGCATTCCCCGGGTATTTGCACGGGCAAAACAATAGCGTGTCCCTTGCGGCGCTTCCTTCCCCTCGCCCGGGGCTGCTCGGATGCTCTGAGCTATGGGGCAGTGAGATGGGGGTTTAGCTCCCACTGGCTTCACTACCAAGGAGACAGACAGACAGATGGACATGTGTTGGCTTGCTTCCTGCCAGGTGTCTTCTAGATAAAGTTGGCCTTGTTTTTTTCATGCTTCATTTTCTTCTGCAAAATTGAAGACAGTAAATGCAAGTCACAGCGTCACAGCATGTCAGGAGTTGGAAGGGAACTCGAAAGATCATCTAGTCCAACCCCTCTGCATGAGCAGGATCACCTAGATTAGATCACACAGGAATATCTCCAGATTGGTCTTGAATGACTCCAGAGAAGGAGACTCCACAACCTCTCTGGGCAGCCTGTCCCAGTGATCTGCCACCCTCACAGGGTAAGAGTTTCTCCTGACATTCACATGGAACCTCCTCTGTTCCAGTTTGGACCCATTGCTCCTTGTCCTGNTCACAACTGGACAACACATCCCAGGTGGGGCCTCCCCAGGGCAGAATAGATGGAAGAGGGAAATAGTAGAGGGAAATCTCCAAGCCTTCCTCAGTGCCCTCCATCCAGACGTGACATCAGTTGCATCGTCAGTTAATCAGATCTTCTTTCTTCTCCAAATAAACAGCCATGATGGAATCTGCTGTGCTGTCACCATACTCTGCTTGCTTCCCAAACCTTTACACAGTCACCTTCCAACCCCTGAGCACACCAGAAAATGCAACAAAGTGTTATCCAGGAATTCTCTGGCACAGGGAGAGACAAGACACTAAGAAAAGATCCCCGTCTGGGTCATCAGAAGGGCTCAGGCAAGTGTTTCTCCATCAAAGACTTCCCACCCCATCAGCCTGGAAGGAGAAAAAGAGGTTTATTTCCTCCCAAGGCATGAAAACACATTTTTTTTTGGAGGAGGTTGATGCTGTGGGTAAAGACTGTTCCTCCCTTTCCCTCTGTTCCCACTCCCCAGGAAGCTGCAGCATCTCCTTCCCCCTCCAAAACACCGCAGCGAGGACTTCACACGTGATGCCATTCTGCACTGCCAGATCTCCAGTCTCGTGTTTCCCTGCCAGAAAACACAAATTTCCCCTCTGGACCAATTTTTTTTTTCCCCTTTCATAAGTGTCTAACAAAATACACTTTCAGGATGTGGTGTGAAATCTGCCGACGCCTCAAACTCGCCCCTGGTTTTAAAGCGTCGACATTGAGCCGGGTCCTAATGGGGCAGCTTAAAAAGTGATCACACACTGGGAATGTCACTGGAGTAAAAATAATAATAGAAAAAAAGGTTTTAACGAGGGTTTTATAGGTGGATCAGTTTGAAATGAGTGTGGCTGGGGCTATTCAGTGAGGAATGAGCTCAGCAGATATCCTAGCCGTGCTGAAGGGAGATATTTAAAATAGTTTTGAGCGTTCAAGTCTCTAAGCATGGGCTAAAGAACTTCTAAATGTGAAAATAACTCCTAATCCAAAATTGCATCTATTTTCCTAGAAGCTGTCCCAAAAATTCCTATGAAATTTCCTTCCTGCAGTCACTCCATGACTTTTTTTTTTTACATTTCACAGCCTTTAGCAGCCCCAGTGCTGCCAGCAGCAGGGAAAGGTGCTCCTTCTGCTCTCCATTCCTCTCTTCACAGCTGCTTGGAACTGCCTTGAAAAAGAAACTTTCCCCAGCCCTGCATCCCTGTTGGGAGCCTGTGTCGGATTCAACTGGCCAAGTTGGAGAAATATCCTGAAAATGTGCAAACTCTGATGCTTTTTGGAGGAGTTTTGCTCAGTAAAAGGATGGTAAAAAAGCGAATTACTGGCTGACGTTGGGAGCAGCGTTTCTGGAGCCTCACGAGTTAGAGGAATATTTTCTCTTGGTGCCAGAAGAAAACATTTTTCTCTTGATCTTGCAAATGGCTGAACTATTTCTGCTGCAGTGAAAAGGAGGCAGACACCCAAGGCTTCAAAATTTCATCCCTGGTGTTTATAGTCTGGCAAAGCCACACGGACCTTCTGTCATAACTTTGTTATGTGCCTCAAAATACCTGTGTCTGTCCCTTACCCCCCCTGCACAGCCACCTTTGAGCCTAGGGGAAAACACATCATAGAGCTCTTCAATAGACCCAGCAACCAGGCAGTGAATAAAATGCTCCCACAGGATATATTTTCATCAGGATTTAAGATAGTGACAGCACGGAGGGATTTCTGATTTGGAAGTTCTTGTCACCAGCAGCACTGAGAGGAAAAGCATCCAGCTACTGGGATTGCTGCCTGCACTGCTGCCTGTAATGCAGCCCCACACTGCTTCTGCTGGAGCTGGGGATCATCACTTTGTCTTGTGATTTCTCTTCCTCCAGGGATGATTTCCACGCTGGTGGATGCAGCTTCTCGGGTTATTTCTTGGGAAAAGAGAGACAGTTGGTAGCGAGTGGTTGGATTTGACTTGGTAAAGAGGAACCTGGTGACTGTCTTGCACTTGCTTGTGATTTTGACAGCACATCTCCTGCCTTTGCACAGCTTGGATCATGGACACCTCCAGGGATGGCTCGGAGTGTGGGCCAAAATGGTGGAAAATGGACAATTTTCAGGGAAAATAAAATTTCCCTCTCGGGTGAGTATTTCACCACCTTGCATTGGAAGGGTAAAAAATTCACACCAGTTCACTTTTTAGAATCANTCTCCAGGCTCAACAGCCCCAACTCTCTCAGCCTGTCCTCGTAGGAAAGGTGCTCCAGCCCCTTTAGCATCTTTGTGGCCTCCTCTGGACCCTCTCCAACTGCTCCATGAAAGTCTTGCCTGAAACACTTAAGCAGGAGATAATCCTGCTGGTGCTTTGGTCATGGCTGCAAAGAGGTCCATGTGGAGCCTCCTTTTTGCCACGGTGCTGGGCAGCCCTGGACATCCTTTTTGTCCTGATGCACCTGTGCTGTTGCAGTGTACAGAAAACCAGTCCTGAGTGGGTATAAACACCCCAAAACACTCACCCTTTCCCCAGACTGCTACACCACGAGGATCCTGCACCAGGATTCCCGTAGTGTGTAGATGAAGCCCATGGGACCTGCCCACAGCACACCTACATGTATCAAAGGGAAGATGAAGTAGAAGTGATGAAAACTGATGGAAAAATGATGTGTGGGTTGGAAAAGACACATTTAAAGGAGCAGGAGAAATCAAGAGGCTGCTAAGCCCAACCCTGTACGTGACCCTTTTCATCAGCTTCCATCACCCAGGTGGGAACACCCCACTGTGCAAAACATCCCCCCTAGAAGACTTTGAGACATGATTGGCTCCATTACAAATACCCAACAAATAGAAATATGAATGCTGTCTTTCCCCCTGTGACCACTCCCTGCTGCAAGAAGGGGTTTACTGGTGCCCAGTTTGGGCCATTTCCTGGTTTTCCAGTTTAGCTTTTTATTTTAGCTACAAACCAGACAGGGATCTCCTGGATAGAATCCGGTGGAGGCCACGAGGATGATGAGGGCCTGGAGCATCTCCCCTGTGAGGAAAGGCTGAGGGAGCTGGGGCTGTTCAGCCTGGAGAAGAGAAGCCTGAGAGGGGATCTCATCCATGTTTATCAATATCTGAAGGGTGGCAGACAAAGGGAGATGCCAACCTCTTCTCAGTGGCCTGTGGGGACAGGACGAGGGGCAATGGCCACAAGTTGGACCACAGGAGGTTCTGCACTGATGTGAGGAAGAACTTCTTCATGGTGAGGGTGACGGAGCCCTGGGCCAGGCTGCCCAGGGGGGTTGTGGAGTCTCCTTCTCTGGAGACATTCCAGACCCATCTGGACACCGACCTGCTCTAGGGAACCTGCTTTGGCAGGGGGGGTTGGACTTGATGATCTCTAGGGGTCCCTTCCAACCAACTCTGTGGTTCTGTGACCCCATGTGTATGTTCATACTCTTGCCAGGGTGGACATTTGTCAGATGTCCCAGTTCAGAGGAGGATGATGGAGGTGAGGTGTGATGAAGCCAACCGCTTGCTGCCCTTTCTGGACTCAGTGTTTCCAAAGCCCATGACCATAGTGCCAAGCACCCCAAGGCTTTCCCAGCCCTCCACGACTCCAAACGTCTCCTCTTCCTCGGGAAAAGCCTTCCTCCCCACCATAGTGCTCCCCCAAACCTTTCCCTTGAGAGGGACCCCCCCGCCCCCC
>VXBZ01005491.1:60962-71117 GCA_013399135.1 Heliornis fulica
GTTAATGGTTGGACTGGATGATCTTGGGGGTCTTTTCCAACCTTAACAATTCTATGATTCTATGTGGTGCTGAGGGAAATGGTTTAGTGGTGGATGGCAGGTTAGGGTGATGTTTTGGCTTGATGATATAAAGGGTTCCTTCCAACTGAGACAATTCTATGATTTTAAGTCCTGTCCCCTGGGACCTCCCCACCCCTTTCAGATGGTTGACACAGAATGCTTTATGTTAGAAAGGATCTCAAAGATCTTCTATTTCCAACCCCCTGCTATGGGAGTCACCAGACCAGGTTGCCCAAGGCCCCATCCAACCTGGCCTTGAACACCTCCAGGGATCCAGGGGTTTCCACAACCTCTCTGGGCAACCTGTGCCAGGGCCTCACCACTCTGAGGGAAGAATTTCTTCCTGACATCTAGCCCTGCCCTCTTTCAGCATGAGGTGTAGAGAGATGATGTTAGTGAGAACTCAGCACTAGCCTCTAGCTTTGGGTACTCCCAAAGTACTGCTTTGGAGCAGCAGTTTTTCCACATGCATCTCCTTGTCCTGTTGTTGTATCCCAGCACTCCATGGGGAATGGTCCCTCTCCCACTTTCCTGGATGACTCCTCTGTGATAGGGTATGTGCCTTGCTCCATCCCAACTTTCTGTGTCTCCAGAACCTCCAAAAAGAAATTAAAATCTGTGTTTTGGGGCTGTGTTGGCTGAAATAGAAGATAACCAACTCCCTTGTCTCTTGTACTCCTCTGCATCTGGGGTTGTTCTGTCTTGTCACAAGAAGCCTGAGAGGGGATCTCATCCATGTTTATCAAGATCTGAAGGGTGGCAGACAAAGGGAGATGCCAACCTCTTCTCAGTGACCTGTGGGGACAGGACAAGGGGCAATGGCCACAAGTTGGACCGCAGGAGGTTCCACACCGATGTGAGGAAGAACTTCTTCATGGTGAGGGTGATGGAGCCCTGGGACAAGCTGCCCAGGGGGGTTGTGGAGTCTCCTTCTCTGGAGACATTCAGGCCAGTCTGGACACCAACTTGTGTGACCTGCTCTAGGGAACCTGCTTTGGCAGGGGTTGGACTCGATCTCTAGAGGTCCCTTCCAGCCCCTACAGGTCTGTGACTCTGCTATGGTGCAGGAGCCCTGTGCACTTTCATCAGGAGTGGGAAGCTGGTCTTTTGTAGTGGATTTTTTCCCTGTGTTGATACCTGTGAGATAAACAGGAGTTCCCTGTATTACACAGATGGATGGATGGATGGATGGATGGATGGATGGATGGATGGATGGATGGAGCAGCAGAAGCTTTTCTTGTGTGACATGAGAAGATTTTGGCCTCTTGTGTGTGTCTTTGTGTTTCCACACATTAAAACCTGTCATCTGGAAGTGCAAGGCATTTTGGCTCCTTTACAGGGAAGAACTACTGCTCAGCATCCAAAGGGAGTACCCAAAACCAGAGGGTAGTGTTGAATTCTCATTAACATCAGCTCACTACACCTCAAGTCATTTACCTTCCCAAGTGCTTGCAGTTGAAGAAGCAGTCTAGAAACACTGTTTCATGTGCTCTGTCAGTGTCTGTGCCTTCTGGATAGGAATTTAGCATGAAATGATGATTTTTTTCAGATGTTTGAAATGCTCCCTGCAGAAATACTGGGAGGAAATCTGATGTGATGGTGAACTTACTGGGAGATGAGTGTTTGCTTCTGCCTTTCCTTTAGTGGAAAGGCTCAGGCTGTTTGTAAAGCTGCAGTTTTATTAGCTGGAAGTCAGATGACTCCTGGGCTGCTGGGATCTGCTCTTATCTCCCTGGCACTTGGATTCATAAAACACTCAAAACAAACAAACAAAACCCACCACAACACATTTGGGAAGATTACAGCAGGAGAAGGTGCTAATGAATATTCATTAGCAATAACTGCTTTATTCCTTGGTGTGTGTCCCTTTCTGTTATCTTGTTATGTCTCTGCTTATTCCTGGAACAGCAGAAGGTCACAGTGACATGTATTAAGATGCCAGTGTTGTCTGACACAGTCATATGGTGGCAGCCCTTGTGAGCTGTGTTGATTGGGGTGGCTTCATTGCTAATCACCACTGTGACAGCTTTGGTGCCTTTGTGGAAGAGAATGGTTTAGAAGTGGTCAAGGGTCTTGTTCTGATGCCTGTGTAAGAGCAAGCCACCAGCTTCTGTGGTTACTGAGGTCAAGAAGCATCTGGGTGATGCCCTCAGTCCCCTGCTCTGACTTGGCTGGTCCTCTGTGGAGTCAGGAATTGGACTTCATGGTCCTCATGTGTCCCAGCTCAGGATATTCTATGGTTCTATGTCTGAAAGCATTGACAAGCATTCCTCAAGGTGTTTCTCAGATGCTTAGGCTGATAAGATGCTTCAGTCCTGATCTGTTTGAGGTAGAACCTCTGTTGAGCTCTAAACATTAAGGAGTTTTTTTGTTGTTTTGTTTTGTTTTGGTTTTTTTTTAACCCTGTGAATGGTGAAGGTGGGTGTAGAAATAGAGTGCAAACTACAGGTAGTGCCACACTTGATGTCATTCTGCTGCCTCAGACTGGGAAGATGGGAAGAGGTTGCAGTGACATGTGTGCAACCACACTGTGGTTGACTGGCTCCCTGGAGCTGTAAATGCCTGACATCAAGTTATGGGTCAGGTGAGGGCACTGTTTGCATCCTCTAATTAACATCTGTGCAGTTAATCACTGGGGTGGGCAGACAGAGTCACTAGTCCAGAGTCCTCCTCTCTGTTGCAGTGGGATCCCTGTCCTGGAGGTGACAGAAGGTTAATAAAAATGATGTCTCAGCTTGGGCTGTCTGTGCTGATTTATCCTCCTCCACATTCCAGCAGATGTTTGTAACTTATAAATCAACAGCATTGCTTCAACTTTAATTTCTTCCTCCTTTCTGGCTTCTTGGAAAACAAGGTTTGTGCAACTGTGCAGTGTTTTAATGAGTGTGCTGGTGGGGTTGGGGTTGAGTTAAAAGAAGGCAGAGCCTTGAATCAGCATTTCAGTGCCAGCCAGAGCTTGGTGGGACGTCAGAGCTGTTGAGGGAAAGCCAAGCTGAGACCTTGGTAGGTTGCACAACCATTTCTTTGACTCTTGGAGGCTTGAATGACTGTTCTGTGTAGCTGAAAAATGTAGCATTTGGCAGATAACTGTGTTCTGAAATATGTTAATAGGGAGCTGGAGTGATTAACCTTGCAAAGCAGGAGATGTTTGTGATGTATTGTTGATTTCCACCACTCTAATGCTTCAAAAAAAATATTCAGTCCCAGTTTCTCCCTGGTTTGATGCAAACTACATTTACTGTCTCTCCCAGAAGAATGGAGAAAGTGGTAGGAGACCAGGAAATGGGGACTGTGACTTGATCTCTTCCATTGTGTTCCCTGCAGAACATGGACTTGAGATATCCCTGGGGTCCCTCAAGCCTTTGTGAATCCCAGCCACTCTTTGCTGCTGCAAAAATGACTTTAGAATCATAGTCACTTGGCTTTGAAGAGACCTTTAAGGTCATTGAGTCCAACCACAACCTAACACTGCTTAGATTATGTCCTTCAGCACATCTACACACCTNAACACCTTTAAAATTCCTACAGGGATGGTGACTCCAGCATTTCCCTGGACAGCCTGTTCCAATGCCTGAAAATCCTTTCAGTAAAGAAGTTTTTCTTGATATCTAATTCTTGTTGCTCTGAAGACTTAAACCCTACTTAGTGTGACTTGCTTTCTCTATTCAATTGGTATTAACTTGCCTTGGAGGTGAGGAGAAATCCATATGCTCTCTTTCATTTTGCTCTAAGCTGGGTATAAAGACTCTCATTCTGAAGGTAAAGAAGCTAGAGGTGGTGAGGAGTAAAATACAGCTTTTTTTATTTTTAATAGATAGTGAAGTGACCTTGTTAAAACCTGAAGTGGTTGAGACTTCTAAAATAGCCAGGACTTTGAGAGTAGTGACAAAATTATTTAACATTTATGTTAAATAATTTTGTCACAGATATGCTAGGGAGTTAGTTTACAGCCTTATCTCTCTAAAAATTAGTGTTCATATGGTTTTCTGGCCCAAACTGGTCCAGAAGCCATGTGATGGGACAGTGCTGAAGTCATGAGCAAGTCATACTTGAAGAGTGAGCTCCAGGGAGAGGGGAGATGTGGCTCTTGCCACTAAAGGTGGTACAGAGCATCTCCAGAACAGATGGTTGGTAGCTTGTGGTGGGTGTTTTTTGGGGTGGTCCTCCAAAGGTAGTCTGAGCCCATATATATTTTCAGTATTTCATTCAGTGGTGCCCAGGGACAGGACAAGAGGTGATGGGCACAAACTAGACCAGAGGAAGTTCCACCTAACCCTGAGGAGGAACTTCTTTGCTGGGAGGGTGTCAGAGCCCTGGGCCAGGCTGCCCAGAGAGGTTGAGGAGTCTCCATCTCTGGAGACATTCCAACCCCGTGATCCTGGACACTGTCCTGTGCAGCCTGCTGGAGGGGACCCTGCTCTGGCAGGGGTTGGATGGGTGATCCACAAAGGTCCCTGCCAACTCAAATCATTCTGTGATAATAAAAGTTGTCTGAAAAGGCCTGGAGAGGATCCCAACTCAGTTAGAATTATAGAATCATAGAATTGTTAAGGTTAGAAAAGACCCCTAAGATCATCCAGTCCAACCATTAACCCACCGCCACCAAGTCTACCCTTAGACCATGTCCTCAAGCACCGCATCTCCCCGTCTGTTAAACACCTCAAGAGATGGGGACTCAACCACCTCCCTGGGAAACCACCTCCTGTTGTGGAGAAATAGGAGGAAGAGGGGAGAAGCTACCGATTTCCCAGCTAACTAGTTGAATTACCAGCAGGAGATTACTAGAAGGGAGGCTGGGGTGACGTGGAAGAAGTGACAAGTGCCCAACTCTTTGGGGTAGACAGTGATGTGCTTGTAGCTCTCAGCTCCACCTACTCATCTCTCTTTAAAACCGGTGTGTGGCTGTCAGGATGTTCTGAAACTCTGTCTGAAGTCCACAGTGACTTGAGAATTTGAGCTTCCAGTAAAAGCTTTGTCTTCAGCTATGGAGAAAAGCTTGAGCACAAGAATAGGGCAGAGTGACCCAAGCTACCAGTAGTGCTCTATTCAGCAGGGAGTGTGGCTTGTACATTGGATTTCCAGCACAAAAATCGCTGTGCCTGTCCTACAGGAGCAGCTGCCACGTTTCTCAAAGGATGAATAGAGCAGGATCACAATGAACTTGGGTTTGTCTGCCTCCCTAGTTGTCTGGAGAACAACTGCTGTCATAGTCCCGCAAGAAAAAACTGTTACAAGAAAAAAAAACATCTAAGTTAGAGGTAGATTTCCACTGCTTTGAAGCAAATAAGCATAGAATCTGTGGTGAGAGTGGGTGTCAAGAGGATGGATCCAGGCTCTTAGTGATGGCCACTGATAGGACAAGGGGTAATGGGTCCAAGTTGGAGCAGAGGAGGTTCCATGGGAATGTAAGGACACAGAAGTCCTTGGAAGAGCCCAGCACAGGGCCACCAAGGTGCTGGATTGAGTGGAACACCTTCCTGCTGAGGACAGGCTGAGGGAGCTGGGGCTCTGGAGCTGGGAGAAGAGGAGCCTGAGGGGTCACCTCAGGAATGTCCTTCAAGATGCAAAGGGGGAGTGTCAGGAGGATGGAGCCAGGCTCTTGGCCTGGTGTCATGGGCAGTAGTAGGATAGGGGGCAATGGGTCCAAGCTGGAGCAGAGGAAGTTCATGTGAATGTCAGGAGAAACTCTTTCCCTGTGAGGGTGACAGAGCCCTGGGACAGGCTGCCCAGAGAGGTTGTGGAGTCTCCTTCTCTGGAGACATCCAAGACCAATCTGGATGTGTTCCTGTGTGATCTAATTGAGGTGATCCTGCTCAGGCAGGGGAGGGAGGATTGGACTAGATGATCTTTTGAAGTTACTCCTAACGTTCTGTGATTCTGATTCATGATATGGGTAACCTGGTGAAAACTGGGAGTGGGTAGTCCTGTGGGTCCAGCAGTTATCATGAAACTGCTGAGTAAAAATGGAAGTGGTGCAAAAAGAAATGCTCAGTAGCATGAAAACTAGACAGGTTGTGTTTCATAATCAGTGTGGCATCAGAATTTGGTTCTTTACTAGTTCCAGTTGATATGAAACCATGAATGTTTCTATTTCTTCTGTCAGTGGATCTGTCTCTTTTTGAAGTGGAGGCAGCTGTGCATATGTATTTACAGATGTTTGCTTCGTGGCTGGCTACACAAAGAGTTGGGCCACCTGCTTCATTGGTCAAACTATGATGGTCTCCTGTACCTAGCATGGTGTTCATCATGTCCAAACCACTCATGTTACACGTTTTTCCCCTTCCCTTTGTCCTTTAAGCACAGTTTGGGTATCTTAAATTCCTCTAAATATTGTCCAGCACCTGGTGGGGACAGATCTTCATAGGAGCACCATGATTAACAGTTCTGAACCAAAAATGTCCATATGGTGCTTGATTCCTTGCAGAATCACCTGGACCCTGACTAGAGCATCTCACCAGCGGCTCATCAACTGCCATGTGTTGATTTGCTCAGAGATGGCTTGAGACCTTGATGCACCAGATGTGATACCAGAGGCAGCAGTGTCCTGCCAGCAAACTTGAATGACCTGCTAAACCCCTGTTCTTGTGAAGAGCAGCCAGCAGCTGCCAACCGCACCCTGGGCTGCATCCAGAGGAGCGTGGCCAGCAGGGGGGNAAGTTCTTTGCTGTGAGAGTGGTGGAGCACTGGAACAGGTTGCCCAGGGAGGTGGTGGATGCCCCTGGATCCCTGGAGACGTTCAAGGCCAGGTTGGATGAGGCCCTGAGCAATGTGATCTAGTTGGGGGTGTCCCTGCTTCTTGCAGGGGGTTGGACTAGATGACCTCTGGGAGTCTCTTCCAACTCTAATCATTCTGTGATTCTATGAACAAATGTGGTAGGTGCTGGCTAAGTAATATGGCAAATGGGTTTGGTAGGTGGCTGGCAGGACAGAAAGACGCCTGAGAGCAAATATTTTTGAGTGGTGAAGTATTGCCAAGATCCCTGTCCCTGTGTTATACCAGTTGCTGTGGTTGAGATGAGGACAGGTCTCCTAAACCTCTTGCTATCCAAAAACCAGGGGCATAATGTGCTTGGTGACTCTCCATCCTGGAGATGAGAGCTCTCTTCCTCTTGGATGGAGTAGAAATGCTCTCGATGGACCAGGCAGGCAGCTCACCTGGGATGTGGGAGGAAGACAACATAGTTTTGAAAGTCTTGCACATCCCAGTTAGCTGCTGAAACCCTTGGGCTGTTTACAGGCTGGTTTTGGTGGCCAGGATGAAGTGCATTAACATCCAGACTCATTTTTCTGTAGGGTGGGAAAGGGAAAATTTTTAAGTGGCATCCCATGAAGATGGAGAAAGCTGTTCTGGTCACATGCTTGACCAAAATGTGGTCATGCTTCCCTAAGTGCAGCCCTGCAGAAAAGTCATGGGCAAGTGAATTATCCAGGTGGTGTTTGAATGCTGCAGGAGAGGTCAGAGGAAGGAGTGATCAACTGGCAGGCTCTATTTTAGGTGTTTGCATAGGTGTGAAGAAGAGGGTCCCAAATCCCCAGACTGCCTTAGGGTTACTTGTATGCTTTGCAGGCTGGAAGAACCCCAAATACCATCTATCAAATCCTTGAAGAACCCCAAATACCATGTATTAAATTCTTGTTTGTTTACACATCAAAATTAATCCAGAGGTGCCTCTAAAACCCGGGGTGGTGGCATCTGCTAATGAGGGATGAGAGCTCTTGTGATTCACCTGCTGTCCTTTAGGAGGAAACCAATCTTTCCTTAATCAATTCTGATAAACAGACTTTTAAAACTGGAGCTATCTGATTCCTGGTAAATTGTGTGTTTTCCCTCTTTACATGATCCCCAAACAGTCTTTAAATCTGAGCTACATCTTTCTGCCCAAAGTTCCTGTGATGTTGGTAATCCCTGTTTACTTTACATCCCTTCAGCCCCAAATATTTATGTGCATATAATTTGGCTTAGCTCTCAGCTCCTTTGCTCTGTATGAATGTCTGTCCACATAATAAATTACCAGCATTTATTGGTCTTTTGACATATAGACTTCCCAAGGGAAAGGAAGGAGACTGGATGAACAAAGCCTTCTCTATAATCAGAGTTTGTAGTAGGCTTTGGGCAGGAGTTGTGATTGCTGGCCAGTACAGCAAGGATTTTATGGATCTATATCTGTATTTATGCCAACCTGGTGTTTTGGGAGATGCTGAATAATATACTTTACCCTGCACTGAGAAGAGGTTAATGTCTGTGATGTAAGATAGGATTTGCATGTCAAGGACTGATGAGAAGCCAGTGCATTTCTGGCAGTGTATCACTGGACACAATTTTAGATGTTTCCTTCTCCCACTGGGATGTTGGACTGTTGGTGCTGTTTGTGTTCCCATCACTTGAAAGTTGGAAGGTTACATCTACCCCCTATGGGCACTGTGTGCCTAGATGCTACTGCTGGAAAAGTGCTGAGACTTGGAGCTGTAAGGAAGCTTCTAGGCTCAGCACTTCTTTGCTTGCCCCAGTTTCTTTTCTGCTGGCTGCATAAGCCAGAAATGTCTGATAACACATCCAACACCTTTCCCTGAAGTCACCTGCATCCTGTGCCCTGGGTGGAATAAGTTTGGGCTGTGTAAAGTGACCTGTATCTCTGGTTGATGTAAGATCACTGGCTCTTGCTTTGTGATTGCATTTATTCTTTATCACCCTGTGCTGGAGCAGCTCTATCCCTTAATGAAAATATTTTGCAATAAAGCATCCCTGGTGCTTGTCTAACCTGAGGTGACCCAATCATCTCACATCTTTGTGAAATCAGATAAATGTTTTCCTCTGGAGAAATTCTCTACAATGGAAAGGTGTGTGGAATGGCTTTTGAAGAAGACTTCTTGTAACTCCTGGTAAAGATTTTCTATACACTTAGAAAAAAGGGAACTTTTTGAGATAATGTACTGCAGGGCAAAGCTTTCATACATGCTACTGGTTCCACCTCTGGTTGCAGTAACTGGGCTGACTGAGTATCATCCTCCTGGGGTGAGGAGTGGCTGAAGGCCAGTGACTTTCCTGCGGGTTGACCTTGCAGAATGTCTCCTTGCTTGGAGAAGAGAAGACTCTGGGGGAACTTAAAGCAGCCTTCCAGACCCTGAAAGCTGGGGAAGAACTAACTGTGCCTGATGGCATGGAGTGACAGGATGAGGAGGGGATGGTTTTAAATTAAAAAGGGAGATTTAGGTTGGATATTAAAAAAAATATTCAAAAAGTTATTCAGCTCATCCCTCTGAGGGTGGTGGATCATTGGCCCAGGTTGGCCCAGAGAGGTGTTGGAGGCCCCATCCCTGGAGACATTCAAGGTCAGGGTGGATGGGACCCTGAGCAACCTGCTCTAGTGAAGATGTCCCTGCTCACTGCAGGGGTGGCACTAGATGGGCTTCAAAGGTCCCTTCCCACCTAACACAGTGTGATGCTGTGAAGGTCAGTGGGTCTTGGGTAGATAGTCCAGCACAAAGATCAATTTGAAAGCCTCAGCTTGCACAGTAAGAGTAAGAAACCTCTTCCAGTGGAGGGGTTGCTGAGTGAAACTCCTCCTGTTCTTCTAGTAATTCCTTTGCACCTTTGGCTAGTTGCACCTGGAGAGTAGATGAGCTTCATGTGAATCTGGAGCAGGGAAGACCCTGCTGTCCATGGATATGCAGTTGGCAAGCTGTAGTCAAGCCAGTGTCTTCCATCACATCAAAGGCTTTGTTCCTGTCCCCTTTTCTATCTTAGAGGCTGGTTTTGAGAGAGGCTTTATGAAGGTATCTGACCTACTACATACCTGCACACTCCATTCCCTGTCCTACTTGTACTAGAACTTAGGTGGATGCTGGCAGAGGAGTCTGGTGGGAAATAACTGCTGGCATGGAAGTCAAATGCAACTGTACCTGTCTCATCCTAAACCATATCCCTGAGCACCTCATCTACCCATCTGTTACACCCAGGGATGGTGACTCCACCACCTCCCTGGGCAGCCTGTTCCACATCCCAACAACCCCTTTGGTGAAGAACTTTTTCCTAGCATCTAATCTGAACCTGCCCTGGTTCAGCTTGAGGCCATTTCCCCTTGTCCTATCACTTGT
>VXBZ01005495.1:0-10263 GCA_013399135.1 Heliornis fulica
AGACTGTCGCCCCACGCGTGCGCGGATAGGGACAGGGTGGCTCCGGGCACCTCCCACCGCCACCTAGGTGTCCTGGTCCTGCTCCGCCCGTCACCGCCAGAGGGCGACCCCGTCCCGCGGGTCCCGTCCCGTCCCCTCCCTGTCCAGTCTCGTCTCTCCCCGTCCTGTCCCTCCCCGTCCCGTCCCGTCTCGCCAAAAAAGCAAGCAGCCCCCCTCCCCGGTAACATGACGGGTCGGAGCGGAGAAAGGATGATTTATATCGCGACATGGCTTCTGCCTCCGCGACAGCGACCTCAGCTCTGCCCGGGACACGGCCGCGCTGCGCGGGGCAACCGGCGTCCCACCGTGCCCGGCCCCAGCTCCCGCGGGGACAAGAGCATCGGGGCCGCGGCGGCGCTGCCAGTACTCGGAGGCTCCTTCCCCCGGCGGGGGCAGGGCAGGAGGCAGCGAGAAGGGGCTTGTTGGCGGTGGAGGACACGGCCGGGCTGGGCGGCGTGGGGATGATGGGAGGGGGAGAGGTGGGTGAAGGGCGAGGAGAGGGGGGGGAAGGGCGGGGAGAGGGGGGGGAAGGGGTGGGCCAGGGAAGATGCTCATCCACACCCGGGGCAGAGAAAAGCGGGTGCCGGGGAGGAGCGTGGGGAGGACCGATGCGGTCGGAGCCACCGGCCAGCACAGCAATTTTCACAACCACCCTCCGGATACAAACCAGATCAAGGAAAACTTCACAAGGCGTGGACATTGTTGGGAGGTTGGAATCCATGGAGAGATGATGATGACAAGCCCTCAAATCACAAGCAGACAGGCTGGACGACGCCAGTTTTACCTTCAAACCAATTTCTTGACAACCATCTCTTCCCTGGCACCCCAGCTGGTCTCCGGGGCCTCTGTGGGTCCAGGGCTGCTTGATGTCTCCCTGGGATGGGCCTGGTTGCCCACTCCATCTTTGGATGTTTCTTATGCCCTGCGGAGTGAAAGAAATTCCCCAAATTGAGAGGGATCCAGAGGTTTTCCAAGAAAACAAACTAACTATCCCAGCTATGTTGTGTCTCCAGGGCTGTATCGGTGTGTTCATCTCCTTGGGCTGGTGTGCTGATGGGTAGGAATTGCAGAGCAACATCACTGCAGGGTTGGCAACTATCTGCTGTCAAAGTGTTCATGTAGAATCAAATTCCCAGTGCAAGGGGAGGAAAAGAAACCCCCCAAAAAACCCCAAAAAAGCAAGCTGTCCCCTTGGTGCAGGAGCTGGGCAGGGTGAGAGTGGCAGCTCCTACATGTCTGAGGAAAGGAATTGTGCCTCAGACAAACATGACTGGAGTCCACTCTTTTGAAGGGTTAGACCCTCCCAAATCCTCCCTCCTGTGGCACCAGGGTGCTTGCCCACCCGGGAGCCGTGCTGAGGAGTTCTGCGTACAGCTGGAGCTCCAGCATTTGGCACTCGGCTTTTGCCTGCCTTTTGCTGGCTAATGGAGAGGAGAGGGATGCAAGCAGCTGTAAAACCAGAGACACAGATCTGGGAAGCCGTCAGCAGCCTTGGCATGTTCTCCTTTTCCCAGCCTGTGTCCTGGGGGAGTGGGGTTCCCTTCCCGGTCTTCCTGGCAGCCCCATCCTGCCAAGCCAAGCCATGAGCACTTGTGGGGCAGCAGGTCATAAAGAAGTGAGGAAAATAGGCAGGAGGGAAGAAAAGGGGTGACCTCAAGTACCCCCACACTGTGAGGGAACCCTGGGGTGAGAGCTTAGTTCTCTGCCACCAGCGTGTGACCATGGTCAAGCCTGTCAGTGAGTGGAGCTGGGGGCACCGTGCCGTGGGTTTCTCTTCCTTGTCTGTGCCCGGCCGTAGGAAGAAGCTGAGCACTTGCTGGAGGGAGGAGAAGACGGACTGGCAGGGGTGTAGGGAATGCCAGACCTCCAGTCATAGGTTCATTAGCTCCACTATGTGTCCTTGCTGCAGGAGCCTGGGTTTCAAGCTGAGAGCATCCCTTTAAGCTGTGTCTGGGGGACCTTTTGATTTAGCTAATTAGATGCAAAGTTTTTCAGTGTTGTGGGAGGCCGGGTATGTGCTGGGGAGCACAGCTACTCTGGGTTTACTAATGAGATAATTTATTGTGGCTGTCTGAGGAGTCTGAGTGTACACAACTCCACCCGCACACACACACACCACCCACTCCAAGCCCTCTGCTCCCAGCTGGAGAGTCCTCAGCACCAGAGGTGGAAGCAGTATTTCATTCGGTCTCCCTGAACGAAGCCCGTCCGCCTTGGGGTCCTGCACAGCAGGGCCCCCTTTGTGCCTCAATATCCCTGCACAGCTTTCACCACTTCCCTGGCCAAACTTCCAAATTCCCCTATTTTTCAGCCTAGATCTGATCTCTGATTCAATCAATTAGCTTCGTCTCTGCCTGCTCCCCCTGCTCCAGAAGATCCCTCCTTTACATAGTTCAAGCGTTAGGGCTTGCCTGCACTTGAAGGTTAATTCTGGATTAAGGGACGTATAAATCTCACAGGGGGTTGCTAATTCCTCAGTAGTTCTGGGAAGATTGACTCAAAACCAGTCATTTCCAAAGAGCCCAGCACGCTGGCGGGCCTGTGCGCTCCCTCCCGTTAGCAGCGGGATCGGGAAAGCCAGTTTGTAAAAAACAGGTCTGTTTTCTCCAACAGCTGCCTCCCCGTTGCTCGAAGAGCAGATCATAATCTCCCCCTTCAGAGTTTGCCTCACTGAAACCCTCACCCTGTCACAGCTGAAGCCTGGCTACAAGGAGATGCAGGAATTCCCCCGGTGTGGATCGCAGCGGGTTATTTCACAAATCAAGATCGTCATACCCGGAGCTGTCTCTGCCCCTCGGTGGGTGATGGAGAGCGGGTCTGTCATCACCAGGCTGCAGCTACACGGGTGTTTGCTCAGGGGAGCGGTGCCACCCACAAGTGGCACGTTCCCACAGGAGCCTCCTCCACGCAGCCACGCCACGGTGCATCCCTGCGCCATCCCGGGCCACTGCCAGCAGGTAGCCAGCCACCTGGAGATGCCATCGGAGCCTCCTGCCTCCCGAGCTGCAGGTTTGCGCTCGGAGAACCCTAATTATTGCATGCAGGGGCAGATCTGGGCAGTGCTCTGGGTGTACCTGAATTTAAGTTATTTAGGTTAACAGCAAATTGCAAGGGATGGTTGCTCCGGGAGCTGGGCAAACTATTCAAAGCAGAAGAAAGCGTCTGATGAATTAGCCAATGTTTTTGTTTGTGGACAATCCCAAGGGAAAAAAATAAATAAAAGAAACAAAACCTCCAGTTCTTACCAATGTGTTTGCTCCTTCAAATTACTCCATGAATCATTAATGACTGAGTGTGTTGTAGCCAGTGGGTTTCTTGTGCTCTGCTTTTATTTCGAACTTTGAGCTCTGGCGGGTCCTAAATTTGCTTGTGTCCAGTGGCTGATCTCAGGCTCCCATGTGCCCAGGGAGCTTTTGGCCCAGGTGTTAATATATATGTATATATATAAAATCAAGAAAATTGCTACCATTAGAAGGAATTCACAGATTTTTTTCATAAGCAAGGGGCACGTTTTCCACAGCCCTGTCTCACCACTGTTCCCTGAGGGGTAACAAAGCAGTCGCTTCACAGGTCGGTGATGTTCGATGGCACTGCCACTGCAGCATGACACACAGACCTCTTGCTGCCTGCAGCCTTCCAGTCTTGCTGAAGCCAAAATACAACGCTGTGGAATGGAGTCACTGCACTGCAAGAGGCAGAGACGAGGAAAGGGAGGAAGGAAAAAGCATGGTGTCTAACTGGAGGAGCTGTGGATGGCCAGACGTGACTGGGAGGCGAGGGAAGGCAGCTCTGCAGTGCTGCTTCAGCTTTCAAGTCTTGTGCTCCCAGGATCTACATGCTGTTTCTTGGATGTGGTTTGCCCCCAGGGCAATCCCAACAGCTGTGAGGTTTCAGCAGATGAGCAATGTAGTTTTCAATAAATTTCACGGAAGGATTTTAACTCATTCATGCTAACATGCTTTTGGTCTGAAGGCTCTTCCGGACCTGAATGTGTTCATATCACGAGTGTTTCCTGTTTGAACCCCAGGGTCTGGCTGCTGGAGCACACCCGAGCTAGGATGCTCTGCTCTGGGTTTCCAGCAGGCTCTTCCCCTTCAGAAGAGGCTTCTCTCAGCCATACCCATGGTCCTCAGAGGTGTAGGTACATCACTGTGTTTACTTGTGCCACTTAAACCCACCCTGGTGACCCGTGGGTGGAGGAAGGTATCAAACTGGAGTGTGGATGTCCTCATCTCTCGGTGAGGCAAGAGGAGGTGGACAAAAGACAAGTTCCTCAGGTGTCACTGTAAGCGGTGCCGCAGAAGAGCCCACACAGGCTGGTCTGGTGTGTGTCTGAGCAATGGGACATGTCCTTCGCTGCCTCTCCTCTGCCTGGGGCCTGCCAGGCAGTTTTGGGGAGCCCCAAGCAGCGAGCTCACAGCCCTTGCAGGAGCTAACAGCCCTGAGTAGACCTGGAGGGATCTCACACTTTCACGTGCTCCCTGCTCCCTGTGCTGCCCCAATGATGGGCTTGGACTGGCATTCCCCCCACCCAAATGTGCTCCCAGAGGCTGTTCCCCAACTCTCATGCACAGCTGCTGTTTGGTTCCCCCCCAACACTGCTGCAGACCCACAGCAAACATCTCTGGGGACACACTTGGAGGGGGGGCACATGACTCAGAGGGGTCTGCAGCAAAACAACACATGAGCAAACAGGTAAGGGAGGATGGGGGCTGTGTGCAAGGCAGAGGCATCTGTGTGTACCTGCTAGCACCAAGCCAGGAGCAGCTACTGCTTTGAACTAGAATATTACGGTAACTCTCCGCCCCATCTCCCCTTCCCCAGCAGACATGACCAGTGCCCCTCTGTAGAACAAGGCAGTGCTATCTCCTCTTCCTCTTGCTTCCTTTGCAAACACAGGGAGAAGGCCAGTTGTGCACACTGTTTTGTTGGGGTTTCTGC
Organism: Heliornis fulica; assembly: GCA_013399135.1. Lineage (NCBI taxonomy): Eukaryota > Metazoa > Chordata > Aves > Gruiformes > Heliornithidae > Heliornis > Heliornis fulica. The sequence goes on from VXBZ01005495.1 coordinate 4,981, forward strand.
TGGAACACTCTTCTTTGAGCTGCAGCCTCCACCACAGAGCACTGAGCTCAAGGCAGAGCCACCCACAGGTAGCAGATCTATGATCCTTCTGTAGGAGCAGTGGCCTGAGCAAACACCACAGCTCTCCACAAAGGCTGGATTCATCCCCAGCCGTCTGCAAGCCCTTGTGGGGGCTTCTTCTAGGTTGTTCTCCAGTGTCTTCAGTTTGTTCTCTGGGTGCTTCCCTGTATCGGGGGCTTCTACACCGAGTTTGTGATGATGCAGTCTCACCGTGGGAACTGAGCTCTGGGATGGTCTGGCTGTCCATCTATTGCTGTGGCATTTGTTAGTGGCAACAGCGTGGGCCACAGACGTGTCCTTCCCCAGAGCATCTAGGGTAGCCTGGCTCTGAATTGCAGGGTGCTGCATCGACGAAGAGCCGCGAGAGCCACTCTGCATCCCACTGCAGGGTGAAGGAGCACCCACCCCAGCTGGAACCTGCACCTCTGTGGTCTCTCTTCCCAGTTATCTCCTCTGGACTGAGTTTCCTGGCTCTCCTGTCACTCTTCCCTCCTGGCTCACCTCTTGCTGTTTTCAGTCCATCGGAGCCCCCAGCAGCACCCTGCGGATGCCTGTGTCTGCTTGCCCAGTACCAACCAGCCTCCCTGCCAGGAGCAGAGCCGGTGGGCAGCACTCTGTCCCTGCTGCTGCTGGCCCTGGCTTGCCAAGCCAGCCTGCACATCCCAGGGACAGACCCCTTCCCCTCATCCCGGGATAAGCTCGCCCTGGGATGATGCCTGAGCAACGTGGAGGGGGCCGGAGAGTCGCAGCAGGAGGGCCTGGAGGTGTGGTAGCTGTTGCAGGGAGGTGCTGAGGAGGGGGGACAGGGAGGGAGGTGAGGGGCTTGGCAGCTCTGAGCCAATGCATGCGTGAATAGCCTCGCCCCACACCCTGAATTCCACAGCTCGGCTCCGGGGACAGGGGGAGGGAGAGAGGACAGGATGGGACATTTCCAGCAGACCCGTGACTTGTTCATAAAGGCCTCATCTCACCGGCCCAGCCTGCCTCCTCCCCCGTGGCCTCACGCTGGCTTTTATTAACGTGGTTCCCCTTAGGCCAGAGGGAATCACACCCCAGGAGACATTCCGGTCCCTGCTCAGCGGGGATCCGAGGGAGCCAAGGCTGGGTTCACGGGGACCTTTCACTTCGAGCTGGCAGGTTGGGAGCGTGGCAAGGTGGCAGTCCCCTTACGAGGTACTGGAGTTGGGGCTCTGCCCTGCTCCCACGCTCCGACTGTATCTCCCAAAGTCCAGTTACCTCTGCTCTGTCCAGGCTGGAAGCCCAGGAGCTGGGCTCTGCTGGGCACACAGCCGGGCACAGGCACTCTGCCTTGGCACAGGCAATGAACACGATCATTGGTGATGTGCAGCCAGGTCCGTGCTGCCGCAGGGGCTCGGCCATGGTTCAGCAGCCTCCCCCTGCGCACCAGCTCCTCGCAGCCGTCACGCTCTGCACCAGCCGGGGCTGACACCTCTTGCCAGGAATGGGAGCCGGCTCCCCGGCGTCTGGCTCCTCAGGTGGATTGTGGCGTGCCCTGAGCCTACGCCAGGAAAATGCCGGCAGATGAAACCCTGTCTCAGGCCAAGAGACGCGAAGATGGATGTGTTTTCCTTGCCTGGCTTATCTCGCCGTGCTTCCCACCGGAGCCCGGCACTGTTTGTGTGCGCTCGGCTCCTGGCACGGGGGCAGGAGATGATTAGACAACAAACACTGTGGTGCACCTCTCTGAGCCTGCAGCCCGCCCCTGCCCCGCTGAGGCCGAAAGCCCGGCAGGGAGTTGCTTCTCGGGCACCGAATGGTGAGGAAGAGCCACACGACACCGCAGCTGCTCGGGCACCCTGTGAGCTCAAGGGGGGTCAGGGCTGTGGCTGCCCTAGCCGCTTCCCGGGGACCTGTTCCTGGACTGGATGGACCTTGCTGTGAAGGAACTGCTTCAGCAGCATGGAGCCAGGGCTGCTCTGCAGGGTGCAGGATGGGACAGTCCCACTCCCATCTCGCTCTGTTCCTAGGCTGGAGGAGGCAGCGGTGCCAGCCCACAGCACTGCAGGTAGCGATGCGCTCAGCCCGAGGTCCTGCTCCATGCTGCCCGTCTGGGTTCAACCCAGAACTAAGCTCAAGGAAGGGCTGTTTTATAAAGGCAAAATCAAATAAATGCAAAATAAGTAGCAGTGGATCAAGCAAATCTTTCTGGACATTCACAGGGACACTCTTGCTTTGGCCTAATTGAACTGAAGTCTGGAAAACAGATACCGGTATTTTCAAGGTGCAGTTTGGATCCAGGACAGCCTGCCCAATTCCAGCCATTGTCATTCAGAAGATTTCAAAAAGCGAAGTAGAACTTTGAAGCAAAGCATTTTGCTGACCAGCAGAAGTTTTCTCACATTGCTTTACCTTTTCCCTTGTGAGCCTGGGTCCAAAGGCCAAATTTCCCCTAACCCCACATCCTCTTCTGTCCTCCATCCCCACCCCATGCTTTGGGCTGGCAGCTGAGGAGGAGAACCATGTAATTCAAGGCCTCATGAAGAAATACTCCTGTCACTGGTGTTTACAAGGGGAGTTCACTGCGTGACCCCCAGTCCTGTTTGCACCTACCACCACCTGTACAAACACCCACTTTGGCTGCCCGGGAGAAAAGCAAGATGCCAGGGACAAAGAAAAGGGGAATCCCAAAGGTGAGAGGCTGAGAACAGACTTGCCTGACAGGATGTGTCCCCATTTGTCACCTACTGGGCAGTGATGCTGGAGACTTCCATTCAAGAGGCTATCACCTATAGAGAGAAGAGGAAAGCCATTAGACAAGAGAAATCAAAGGGCTTTCTCTGTCCTGGGTATTTGGCTCCTGGGCCCTCTTCCAGCTGCTGGGGGAAATGCCCAGGAGGTGTAAAGCTCCTCGCTGGCTCTGCAGGGAACCCAAGACCAGCTCCTCAGCCACACAGAATACAACTGTGAAAGTCACACTGGGGGAGGGGGGAGCAGAAGACAAAGGACTTTGGGCAGACAGGCTTAATCTATTTAAATTCAGTTTCTCTCTCAATTCCCCCTTAACCCTGTTCCCCTTTGCTCTCAGCAGAGACCTCTTCCCTCACCTCCCCCCAGTGCAAAGAGCCTGACAGCAGTTTCACTCCCAAGTGACCCATGGACTGAAAGAGTTGTTGCACCTCCTTGCTGCTCACACAGAGCAGAATTGGACCCGCTATTCTCTTCCTCCCTCTTGCAGTTTCTTTCTGCTGGGGAGAGGGCTGCTGAGAGGGGTTATCCCTCATCTGGTGGTTCCTCTTGAGGCTCACATTACGAGGCATTCCCAAGGTCCCTCCTTGCTGGGAAGCCTTAGGGGAGTGGGAGAGGAGATAAGGCTTGTAGACAGGAGGATGTGGAAAACCCATGAGAGCTCTGTCACTTCAGTGCTAGGCACTGAAACAGGTGCTGAGCAAGAGCTGTGTGTGGAGACGCTGTATGGGTGACACCAGTGACTGTCGGGATCCCCCAGTCCTGAGGGCTTCCACTGAACTCCTGCAGCCATTACGAGATGCCTGAACCCCAAATTTGGCTCCAGCCTGGCAGGAAAGCCACTCAGAGATGTCAGGCTGTTGGCATTCAGGGACTGGAGTGGGAACCCTGTGCCCTGTACATTCACCAAGCTGCAAACTGAGGTAGGGATGAGGGCTGCATGGGTGGACAGTGGCTGAGAGAGCTCCCAGCACAGGAGCTACCAAAAAAGACTCCTGCAGGCTGTGCATAGGGCCCTCCATGGAAGGTGAGTGCACCAGACCCCAAAATACCCAATGGGCCATTTTCCTGCTGCTAAACATCTACTTGATCGATTGGGAAATATCTTAATCCCAAAGACACTTCCCTTTGTGCTAAGTGTCTTGGCCAGAGCCAGACGTGTGGTTCCAGCTCTGCAAGGACATTGTCTCCCAACACCCCCTTCAAGAGTCTCCCTTGATTAAGAGCCAAACCGCCTGTCGCTGCCCCACAGGCTGCTCCCACGCCTCTCCTCGCTTCCCCAGGGCACCAACCAGCTCCACTGCCCCTGGCTGGAAAGCACTGAGCTCCTGGAGACACCGAAGGAAGGGAAGAGAGACCAAGGTGGGAAGCTGTTCTCCCCAGGACCCAGCTGTCTGGCTCCGAGCTAGGCTGAGGTAGGGTCTGCCCTGTGCTCCCAGGGCAGAGCCAGAATGCAGAAAGGTAAATTCCACATGTAAACTCTGAGCCCCATGAACACCAGCTCTTTGCTCCTGCCCTTTTGCTTTTTCCCTCTTACCCCTGCTACAAGTAATGCCTCGGGGGTATCCCAAACACTGCTCCGGAGCGGGACTTCTCACCAAGAGCCCACAGCAGCACTCTCCAAGCACGGCCACGACCAGGCTTGCTCCTCTCCCATCTGCTTACCGTACCCAGCACTTACATACTCAGTATGGTTCCCATAAAGCAAAACAAGAACAACTGATCACAGGCAAATAAACCAGTAATAGAGTCCAGGACATCAGGAAGCCTTCCCTGCTCCCTGCACACCAGCCCAGGCAGCTGGAGATCAAAGTTTCTTTATTTGCGTACATTTCTTGAAACAATTTTGCAGCTGAGCTCCGGTCTGCTGAGGGGATGCTGACACAGACCAGGGTTTCTCCCATGGAAACAGGAATTAAGAAACCAGATCCATGTATTTCTGCCTTCATCTCCAGGTGCTTGAGTGGATGGAGGCTTTGGCATCTCCAAAAGGAATCAGAGTCATAGAAGAAGTTGGGTTGGAAGGGACCTTTAAAGGTCATCTAGTTCAACTCCCTGCAGTGAGCAGGGACATCTTCACTAGAGCAGGTTGCTCAGAGCCCCATCAAGCCTGATCGTGAATATCTCCAGGGATGGGGGCCTCCATCACCTCTCTGAGCAACCTGTGCCACCCCCAGAGTGAAGAACTTTTTTTTTCCTAATATCCAACCTAAATCTCCCCTTTTTTAGTTTAAAACCATCACACTCTGAGAGGTTACAGAACGATCAAGGTTGGAAAAGACCTTCAAGATCCCTTCCTTTCCCTCCTCAGCCATCCCGCACAGGGAAAGCCGCCTTGGGAATGGGAAGCAAGGGGTTAGGCACACGGATGACTTCACCGGAGCCGGGACGGAGCCACATTTCCGTCATTAAATGGCCCGAGAGTTCACGGATGGATCTAAGAGAACCCTGAGCACCTCTAAGGCAAAAGCGAAACGCGCCTTTAAACCCACCGGATTTAACCCAACCCCGAACCAC
>VXBZ01005499.1:8601-18939 GCA_013399135.1 Heliornis fulica
CAAGGGCCAGGCCCAGTCCCCAACCAAGACCCTTCAAGGGCCAGGCCACGATCTGGGTGTCAGGGGCTGCCCAGGAGTTTGGGGGGGTGGTGTGGGGGAGGTGAAGGACACATCTTCACCCCAGCTACAGACCCGTGTGCGTGCGAGCGTGCCGCTGCAGCTCGTCGCTGCGTGTGAAGCGCTTGCCGCAGAACACCCAGTTGCAAACGAACGGCCGCTCGCCCGTGTGCAAGCGCACGTGAGCGCGCAGCAGCGAGGTTTTCCGGAAGGTTCTCCCGCACTCCGGGATGTGGCAAATGTGTTTTTTCTTCCCTGGATCTCCAGGCCTGGGGTGGATAAAAATCACAGTTAGGCTCAGAGAAGGGAATAGACCATGGGGGGGGGTTGTCTCTGTCCTCCTTCCCCCCTCCCTGGCTGTGCTCACCTCTTCTCCCCGTCCTTGCAGTTGGGGCAGGTACAAGCCATCCGCCGCCTCTTCTCGCCCGGCTGCATCTCTCCAGACAGCGCCTGCTCCATCTGGAGCTGGATCTGGGTCGGGCTCAGGCCACTGATGGTCAGGTTGTTGCCAGATACATTCTGCACCGTCAACTGTTGTTGCCCTGGGAGGGTGGGAAAGGAGGGGTGAAAAAGGGGGAATCAAGCTCTGCCCCTCTGCTCCAGGGGGAGGGGGGCCCGCACGCCGCCATCGGTCCCACGCTCCTTGTGTGGGTCTTACTAAGACCCTCTGGAGGTGGTTGGGTGGAGGGAAGACCCCCCACTACCCCCTCCCCACCATCAACATGGGATGCCCTAGGTCATGATGCACCCAACCCCACATGCAGCAGTGCCAGAGCGCTCCCCCCGTGCCAGCCCCCCTCCCCGCCACGGGCTGGTCCCCGAGCAGGGCCGGTAAGTCCCTTTTTTCTGAATATACTGTGCGGTTTTTCAAAGTTTTCGCTTCGACCCTTCGGGGTGGGGAAATGACCAAAGAGGAAACAAAAAAGAAACTTTGAAAAAACGTGCAATATATTGACCAAAAAAATGGGACTTACCCCGCACCCTAAGGGCCGCTCCATGCTCGGGCGCTCACGGAGGCGGCAGCCGCGACGGGGGGCTGGAAAGAAGAAGACGGGGGGGATTCAGCGTCAGCAAGCGGGATGGCTGCTCAGGAGGCAGCAGGGGATGGAGGAAGGAGGAGGAGGAGGGTGGTGGAGCAGAGAGATGGGATCAGGGGTGCAGGTAGAGCAGCGGTGCCAGCACGTTAACAGCAAAGGGAAGCGCGAGGCCAAGCGTCGAGACACGGGGGGGGGGGCGCAGCCGCGCTGGGGACACGGGGGTCCTCGCTGAACCCTGGGTTGAGACCCAACTCAGTGTGTTTTGTCCAGGGGCAGCAGCCAGCAGGTCCTACTGGTCCCCATCACAACCAGGGTCACAGCAACATCTGCCTGTGGCATCTCCCTGACGCTCAGGGCTGGCCCTGGATTTCCATGCGAAGCAGCAATTAAAAACCCCCTTGAAAGCAACCCTGGTGACAATGGTGGCAACCCACTGGGGAGCATGAAGCCACAGTGGCTCGTGTTTTCTGCTGACATTGTTTAACCAAGCAAGAAGGAACAGCTTCCAACTGCTAAACTGAGCTGGGAGTCCTGCTGGCTCTTGCTGAGAGAGAAACCGCGGCGCAGCAGCAGGTCCTTCTGGATCAGATTGCAGATAAACTTCCCCAGACACAGTTTCCACCCCTTGGATGCCTGTGGGATGGGGCTGGGGAAGGACTGTTGGGAGGGAGAGGAGGATGGAGCAGCTGCCAGGACATGTCTCTGCTGGGAGATGACGGGGGGATGCGGGGGTAGATGTGTATCAGGGCTGTCGGCGGCTCAGACTGCTGGGGACACAGAGTGGCGTCACCCAGGGGATGCAAGGAGATGTCCTGGGACTGGGCAGTGTGACCTGCACCCAGAGGTGCTGCAGGAGGGAAAAGCTGGTGCACCATGTCCCTCTGTTGCATCCCAGCTCTCAGGGTGAGGGTAAAAGACACCAATCCCACCTGAGGGCTGGGGTGCACCTTCCCCCCCTCCACAGAGCCGAGGAGCACACAGAGCTCTGCAACGGGCTCTCCAGCAGCCTCAGACACTGAATCCCAGAATGTCAGGAGCTGGAAGGGACCTTCAAGGATCATCCAGTCCAACCCATTTCCTGAGCAGGATCATCTAGAGTAGATCACACAGGAACGTGTCCAGATTGGTCTGGAATGTCTCCAGAGAAGGAGACTCCACAACCTCTCTGGGCAGCCTGGCCCAGGGCTCTGTCACCCTCACAGGGAAACAGTTTCTCCTTATATTAAGATGGAACTTTCTATGTTCCAGTTTGGACCCATTTCCCCTCATCCTACCAAGCACCCTGCAGCTCAGAACCCCTCAGCCTGACCCCGCAGGCGCCCCGCCCTGCACAAACATCCTCCAAACCCCCTTGGTGACAATCCCATGACATTTAACAGTCACCAACCTTCAGCCTCAGGGTACAAAGAATTCTTACAAAGCCTCCACAAACCTCCCAGCTGCCAGCAGAGGGAGGGAGAAGGGGGGTGGTTGGTGTTTTTTTTCCCCTCCCTAAGGACCTGCCCACATCCTGCCATCCCTCCCAGCCAATCGTGGAGCAGGACAAAGCCCACCTCCGTTGTTGGTGATGGTGACAGGCACCCCCTGGACCTGCATGCCGTTGATGTTGATGGTCTGCATGGCCTGTGCCGCGGCTGCCAGCTGAGCTGCGTTCAGGCTGATGATGCCTCCTGCTGGAGCGATCTTGGGCAGGGTGCGTTCCTTGCGCGCTCCTGGTTTCTTCCCGCTGCTCGTTGGGCCGGAGCTGCGGGACACGGGGCTGCTGCAGGAGGTTCCAGATGAAGCCACTGTCATGGCTGGGGCTTCCTGGAGCAGAACTGTCTGCAGCTCACCTGATGGTGTTTTGAAGTAGACCTTATGGGAGGAGGGAGAGGAGAGGGGTGAGCTGTTGTCACCAGGTGGATTCCCCCCCACCGCCTTCCACCATGATTGTCACACTCCCCATATGACCTTGGAGACAAAGAGTGGGAGAAGCTGCCCCAGTATCTTCAGACCCCCAACCTCAAGCAGCAGAGAAGGGTTGCACTGGCTTTGCAGCCCCACTTCCTAAAGCAGTGCTCAAGACACCGTCCTGCAGGCTGTGAGCCCTGCTCTCCCACCCCCTGCTGTCTTCTAAGAGCTTCTGAGCTCATCCCAACCGGAGGTGGTGGGCCTGTTTCAAGGACCCTGCACTCCTACAAGTCCTTTCAAAGCAAGTAGCCAGCAAGAGAAGCTTTAATAAAGCCCCATGGAGGGGACAGCTTCACTCCCAACCCTTCTTAGAGACCAGAAAATCCACCCAAGCAAAGCCTAAACGAGATGACAAGTTGGGGATGGCTCACAAACCCATCTGGTTTTCTAAAGCCCAAGTGAGGGCTCAGAGGAGGTACCTGGGTGGGTGTGGGTTCCGTCGTCTGGATCTGGAAGTTCTGAGAGGACTTTTGAGGGACGGTGGGAAGCGTGGCGGAGGCGGCCTGGACCACACGAAGAGCTTGCTGTGGGATCTGCACCACCTGTGAATCCTGCTTGGGCTGCACCACTTGTACCTGCTGCACCACTGCTGGCTGGCCAGAGCCCGGGCTCTGCACGATCAGCAGGTTGTTGCCCGCTTGGATGATGTTTTCCGCCGTCGTCTCTATCAACACCGTCTCCACCTGCTCGGCCACAGCCATGGTGGTTGACTGGGTGGGTGATGTGGATTTCTTTCGAGGCTTCTTGTTGGGTTTTGAGGGGCTCTCTGTGAGGATCTGAGCCTGGGTGCCAGCCTCAGCAGTGCTCACCAGGTTGTTGACGGGCAGGGTAAGAGTCACGTTGCTGCCGCCGGTTAATTTCACCACGTTACTCGTGCCCTGCGCCGGTGAAGTTCCACCCTTCTGCACTGGAGCTGGTTTGATGGGCACAGGTTTGTGAGAGGAAGAGGATGGTGTGAGGATTGCTTGATTTGTACCAGGAATAATCTGGATCTGGTTGGTGAGGTTGGGTTGGACCTGGATGGTCTGTCCTCCCGCGGCCTGGATCTGGGGCACCGCCTGGTACTGGATGTTGGCGGACGAGCGGGCGCCTTTGTTGATGACAGTTGGGTTCTGAATGGCAAAAACCAGCTGCCCTCCCTGGTAGGAGGTGCCAACCTGAGAGCCCTGGATCTGAAAGAGGTTCCCTTTTGATGACAGGATCCCAAAGCTGTTCTTACTGGAGCCAAGAGGGAGCGGAGCAGGTTTGATGGGGACCAGTTTGCGAGGCGTTGGCTGAGGAGGGGCAGGAGGAGTCACGGCGGCTTCCACGGCAGGAGGACCGATTTTGCTACATGTCGCTGCAAGGAGGGCAAGAGGAGATGGCTGGGAATCCTGGGGAGCCAGGGAGGAGACAGCTAAGTTAGAGACAGGGGCTTGTGCCAAACACTCAGCAAGGGAAAGGGTATAGAATCATAGAATCACAGAATGATCAGGGTTAGAAGCAACTCCCAGAGGTCATCCAGTCCAACCCCCCTGCAAGAAGCAGGGACACCCCCAACTAGATCACGTTGCTCAGGGCCTCATCCAACCTGGCCTTGAACGTCTCCAGGGATCCAGGGGCATCCACCACCTCCCTGGGCAACCTGTTCCAGTGCTCCACCACTCTCACAGCAAAGAACTTTTTCCTCATCTCCAATCTAAATCTCCCTCCCTCTATTTTAAACCCATCACCCCTTGTCCTGTCACAACAGGCCCTACTGAACAGCCTCTCCCCATCTTTCTTGTAGGCCCCCTTGAGGTACTCAAAGCAATCCAGTCCATGCCAATGAGACATCCCTTGTTAAGGGAACTGCCTAATTACCCCACCACGTGTGCCTGTAGCTCAGCCTAGTCACAGCACCTCTAGTGATCAGGATGGTGGTGGAGGTTTATCACGTGCCCATGGCTTCACACCACCACCAAAGCTGCAAACCCCAAAAAGCTCATGAGCAGCTACAGCCACAGCACACCCCCTGCAGAGGTCCATAAAAGACTACCTGTCTCCTAACAAGCCCCCAGAGGTCCTCAAGGAAAACACAGTGTGGGAAGGAGAAACACAACACCGGAAGAGTCGGCGTTGGGGCTGGGAACAAGTCCAGCTCCTCAGCCTGTCCTGTGACCAACCCTCCTCCTGACCCAGCTACAGCAGAGGCAGGAGGGGTCAAACAACATGGTGGCTGCTGTCCTGTGCCCAAAGATGTGACCCTGCACCCCCACAGGGAGCTGCTGATGTCCCCACACTCACCTGGGCGGTGGAGGCGGCCGGCTGCAGGTATTCACTGGGGCTGACAGCTGCAGTTGCAGCCATGGTGTCTCTTGATCTGCAAGGAGGAAGATGAGGGACAGAGGAGTGAGACCAGCAGCAAAAGGCGGGAGCACAGCTCCCCAGTACACCCAGTCCAAGGCCCTGATGCCTCAGGGACTCTCCCAGTGTCTCCATGCATAACCCAAAGCCCTTCAGTGGTGAGGGGAGGGCTACAAAGGGTCTAGAGGAATCTCAGTGTCTCCTACCACCCTCTCCCAGCATTTTCCTTTGCCCACCACCAAAGGGAAATGCCAATTATGGTGGGCTGCAGCCCCCTCCCATTTCCCTGCATCCCAGCACAGCCCCAACCTTAAGCCACAGCCTGTCCTGGGTTGAGAGACCATCACTGCCCCACAAAGCCCCCCCCAAACCCCCACCCCTCAAAGCAGAGGCAGGCAAGAGCTGAGAGCTCCCTGGTTCCAGCCTGCACCATCTCCCTGCTGCTTGTTTTCCTGACTTTGAGAATTTCAAAGGACAGGGTTTTGGTACAGAATTGTGTTTTTCAAGGCTGGAAAAATATTGTTTCAATTATTTCGGTGTGACGGCGGCACTGAGCGTTTGTGGGTTGTTATGTAATTAAAAAGTCACTTCAGGGAGTCAAATAAAAATAAATAAAAGAAAAAAACCTGCCAGTGCTGGCTGCCAGCAGGACCTCAGGAGCTTGGGAAAAACTGATGGCAAGTGGGAAGAGGAGCAGGTGCCCTCAAGAGCCAGGACCACCGAGCGCTGCAGCTTCCATGGGATCTGCGTGCCAGGGAGAGGGCGAGCAGCCACAGCCCGAGGAGTAGGGGACAGGGACAATTTTGTGTCCAGTTCTGGACATCATGGACCAGTTGGAGAGGGTCCAGAGGAAGCCACAAAGATGATAAAGGGGCTGGAGCACCTTTCCTACGAGGACAGGCTGAGAGAGTTGGGGCTGTTCAGCCTGAAGAAGAGGAGGCTCCAGGGAGACCTTCTAGCGCTCTGCCAGGACCTCAAGGGGGCCTACAAGAAAGATGGGGAGAGGCTGTTCAGTAGGGCCTGTTGTGACAGGACAAGGGGTGATGGTTTCAAAATAGAGGGAGGGAGATTTAGATTATATTAGGAAAAAGTTCTTCACTGTGAGAGTGGTGGAGCACTGGAACAGGTTGCCCAGGGAGGTGGTGGATGCCCCTGGATCCCTGGAGACGTTCAAGGCCAGGTTGGATGAGGCCCTGAGCAACCTGATCTAGTTGGGGGTGTCCCTGCTTCTTGCAGGGGGGTTGGACTAGATGACCTCTGGGAGTCCCAACTCTAGCCAGTCTATGACTCACCACCCCCAGGGCTCTGCTGCCATCCTCTCTTGATGCTTTCCTTGGGAACACACAGTCTCTAGTCTCATCCTCAAATGCCTCCTCTGGCAAACTCCTCCATCACCCCATCCAGAAGCTGCTGAGTGTCTCAATGGCTTGATAATATTTACCTAGACAAGGTGCCAGGGGGAACTTGCCTGAGCTCACTCTTTATGACCTCTGCTGACACTGTCCTGACTCCAAATGGGGAATGATGGCATTCTGAGGAGTAGGGATGCTCCTCTCCAGCTCCAAGAAGATGAGGGAAAGACCTGGCACAGGCAGAGCTGTGGCTCAACAACCTCGTGCTCCTGCCCTGGGAGCTGAGGGGTTGGAGGAGGGATCCTGAGGATGGGGAAAAGCAGCCACAGGGTTTGTTTCAGAGGGAACAAGAGCTGCAGCCCAGTGTGGAGAAGGCTCAGCAGCATCACTTGTGACAGGGGCAGGAGACACCAGCACAGGCTGCTGAGGGTGATGGGGCCAGCACCAGCCTCAGATGGGACACACTTGACCTCACTGGAAGCAGCACTTGATGCAGAAGCCCCAGGCAAAAGGCACTTCAGCACTAGGACAGTAAAGGGGATCTTTTAAGTTGATGGTTGGATGGTGCAGGAGGTGTAAACACCACTGCCCAACCTAGGGCTGGTCACCACATCTGGACCCAGTTCACAGCTGGGAGAAAAGTCCTCTTCTTACTTGAGATCTAATAATTGAGGAGATTTTTAATTGAGACCCAATAATTGAGGAGATCCAATAATTGAGGAGGGAGATCCAATAATTGAGGGGGGAGATCCAATAACTGAGGAGGGAGATCCAATAACTGAGGGGGATCCAATAACTGAGGAGGGGACCTAATAACTGAAGAGGGAGATCCAATAACTGAAGAGGGAGATACAATAACTGAAGAGAGAGATCCAATAACTGGGGGGATCTAATAATTGAGGGGATCTAATGACTATGGGGATCTAATGACTGAGGGAATCTAATGACTGAGGGAATCTAATGACTGAGGGGATCTAATAACTGAGGGGATCTAATAACTGAGGGGATCTAATAACTGAGATGCTGTGGGTGCTGACATCAGACCAGGTGATGGCTCTCAGCACCTCCTGCACCCCCCAGAAGCACAGCCCCAGACAGATGCTCCTTGGGAACATGCTGCCTCCCCCCAATCCCAGCGCCACCGAGCCCCCAAGCCATCGTGCCCTGGGCCAGGTCACCAAGGAGCCCGTTTCCCAGGGCCAGGCAGCTCACCCCTCGCATCACCAAGCACATAAATCCCCAGGAAAAGTCACACCAGGGTCCCAGACACCAGGAATGGCATCACATGGATGTTGTTGTTTGCCCCATTCCTCAGCAAAGGGCATCCATCCCCTTGGAGCCACTCACTGTGGTGACATCCCGGAGGTGACAGCACCAGCCACTCGCAGCCAGCCTGTGATAAAAGGGCTCTTTCTTCCCAGAAATCCAGCAGCACATCGAGCCCAATGGCTGCACCCTCCCTCTCAGGGGAATTAGGGCACTGCTGAGGATTAACAGCCCTGACTCCAAGTAGGAGCAACACTGAGCTGGCCAGGGAGAGACACGGAGAGGAGAGATCCCATTAGCCTGAGCAAATGAGGATAATGACTGGGGGAGAAGCCCTGTGTTGCTGTAGTTGAGGTGTAATCCCTCTCTGAGTTTCTCCCTTGTACAGTTTAGGTCTGAGTCCAGCAGTGAGTTTCACATCCTGAGGGTGTAATGTGGTCTAAACCAACTTACAGGATGGTGAAACCAAGTACACAGCAAGTGTGCACCCAAATGTACACCCAAGTGTGCACCCAAGTACCAGGTGTTTGCTCAGGACAGAGCCAGGAGCAGGGAACATCTCTGGGTTGGCCCCAGGGGATACAGACCCTCTGGAGAGGCAGGAGCTCCCCTCCAGCACCCCTGAAACCATCACCCAGTCTGTGTTAAGTGTCACAGCCCACAAAGTATCTGCTGAGAGGTTCAGGTCCAGTTTGCCCTTCTGTAACCCCCAGCCAAGCCTCAAATGGAAGCTGACTCTCCCTTAAAGCAATTAGAGGGCACTGATTCTGTTTGTTCTGTCCACCTCCTCTTCCTCCTGCAGTTTTGCATGGAAACCATCTCCCTGCAGACTGGAAACAACCACCTCCTCACATCTCTTTACCCTGGGAAAGGACAAATCAACCAAAACTTTGATGATTTCTGGCCCTAGAACAGTTTCTCTCACCACCTTCCTCAAACCAGCACAACAAAGACTCATTCCTGCCCCAGGACACAAGGGCCAAGCACATTGTGTCCCAACCAACTGTCCAGATCCCCTGAGGTCCTGATGACAGTGCTTTGAGGAGCTCTCAGAGGCTACCACAGGCTCATGGAAAAAAAAATCCCCAGGACTTGAGTGATGAGAGCTGTAGGAAGAGAAAACTCCCCAACCATGCCAGGCTGTGAGACCCCCATGCCCAGCTGGACCACTCACACCAGCAGGTTTGCTCAGAGGCTGCTCTCAAGCATTTATTTACCTTGGAAATTGCCATTATCTTCAGAGATATAAAAAGGAGAGATGGCTGTGGGGTGGTTTGGTGTATTTTAGACCACAATTTCAAGCCCTATCACCAAAATATCTTCGTTTACTTCTCCCCTGGGAGATAGGAAGTGGCACCTCAACTTGTGACAGGGCACAAACCACCAGTTTGGGTATTCCAGTTGAGTCCCTGTTCCCCAACCACCCTTCCCATCTCCCCCCATGGATCTTTTTTTGGGGGTGCTGGGGGGAGGGGGTGGTAAACATGATTCTAACTTTCAGATTAAGCCAATGGACAGGTCTGATCCGTTCTACTGAGGTTTTAATTAGCACTTTGGCCACAAAGGTGAATTGAATACCTCAAATCCATGAAAAACCTCAGCAACTGTGGAAAAAAACCCCCAACCTGGATTATGAAACTAAGCACAGTCATAGAGGGGGGAAATAACAAACACAGATGGCAGAAACCCCTACTTGTTCATCAGGGCTGTAAGTTAGGCTTGAAGAAGCCCAAACACCTGCATATTTACATATTAACAGACAGAAACCAAACAATGTCTTAGAATAATCCGGCCAGGAATTCTGTTGTTAACTCCTGCTCTGGCTCCAACACGCCTGTGACAGCCACTTGCCCACATCAGAGTTTGTTTTCTCCTTCCCTGATGCCGGCCAGGGGGGAATTCCCTGGTGCTTTGGGTGCGTTTAAGGAAGAGGAAGAGGAGAAGCAGCTACACAGGGAGGTCTGACCCGGGAGGAGGGAGCAGCTCCTTGCTCTGTGTGTGCAAGAAGAGGTTTTTGGGGTGCGAGAGCGAACGGATCGTGGGGGACCCTCAAGCAGCAGCACCCCCAGAGCGCCCAAAGGCCCTTGTGGAAACTTCTAGCAGCATCAAGCTGCGGCTTCCTGAGCGGACAAGACACAGTCGTGCTGCATGTCCCCGGGGACCTGATGGGGTCCTCACCTCCCGGCTGCACCCCCAGCCCCAGGACGGCTCCCCCTGCTCCAGCAGCACCCCCCCCGACACAGCCAGTGCCCGAGGGGAGTGAGCCCGAGTCCCTCTCCATGCCCCAGAGCTGGGTCAGGGCGGACTGAAACGCCCCTCACAGGCAGCAGCACCTCATCTACCCCACACAC
>VXBZ01005503.1:0-17058 GCA_013399135.1 Heliornis fulica
TACCTCTAAACCAGCACAGCATTTCTTTCCATGGCAGTGAGACTTACTGCCCTAATCTTACTCAGTGGTTATGTTTTAATGCAATTTAGACTTCATATAAGTTACATTAGCCAAATATGAGAAAACAAGGATTTCAGTTACAGCTCCCAAATAGAATGGATTCACAGAATCTGGTTTATTTATCGTTAACCAATTTCATATACACAAGAATTTTTATTTCATCTCACAAGAAAATTCACTTATTCTCCAGGTTTTGTGTTTACAATATTCCTAAAATTTGAATTGGAAGACACATTGTGTTTATAAAAATTTAGCTTTTTAGACCATCTTTCCCAGTCTCAAGTTGTCACTTATAGAATGTCTTAACAGAAAGATGACCTTTTAAGTTGTTGTCTGTTGTTGTCTGTTTTCTGTTGTTGTTGTTGTTCTTCTTCTATTTTGAGCTGAAGTATTTTTGAACTAATTACAATTATATTTAGGAAGTCAGATAATATTAATTTGTCAAAATATGAAATTTAATTATTTGTGCATGTGAATTTGTTACCTGAAGCAATTATTGTTTTATGATCCTTTGTAGCCTCTTTCACACTTTCTGCAGAAGAAAAAAATAAATCTTCAGAACACTGAAAAACCTTTAACCTTAAGAGATGCCCAGAGGCCAGTGATTGTCCTAACAGGAGGGTAACAAAGATATTTAATTAGTGAAGAAAGCACAAGGATGTAAAGACTAAAATTCCTCTATTAATGATATGACTGTTATTACATTGTCACTACTTTGTAGTTCAATGTCACAATTTGACATACTGCTATCATATATTTATGTAGCATATTGCAGGAAGAGGAAGAGATCGACATAATATTTCAGTGATTATATTGATACAGAAGAGTGTGTAAATATTTTTTCTGTTCTTAGTGAAAAGTTTTGGTTTCTGACCAGACCTGAGAGGACAGGTCTCAGGGCTGGCCTGGGCTCACCTTGGCCAGAGCTGGGCTGAGCTGGTGTCAGCTCCTGACCAAGGGGCCAAGAGCCTCCCCTACCTGAGCTTGAGCTCTGCCAGTGACTCAATGAGAAGGGTTTGGTAAACCCAGGGAGTGACTGCCTGACAGACAAGAGACTGTGGGGAAGCTGAGACTGGGAAAACTGTGGGAACATGCTCACTCTCAGCTGGGAGCAGCCAGAAGGCAACAGCCCAGGATAACACATTAAAATAAACCCATACGGGATTTATTTTATCATCTCAGGACAGAAAGATTTCAAATCACACTACTCATGGCAAAGAACTCATGATCATCATGATGATGACTTATAAAATTTTCCTCTGTTCTTCTTGAGGAGACTGATGCCATCACCTGCTAACTTCAAGGGACATTGGAAAGGTAAGCACAGCACCAAATGGACAGGGATACATTGGAAAGGGTTTTATGAGATTTCAGCTGTACTACACTTTTCTCTATCAAATAATTGGAATCATTACACTGTTAGAACATTAACTGAGTTAACATTAAATTTTAGCTTCATCTATATGTGGTTTGTTTTTCTCAGAACAAGTAGCATTGCTGGTGATACTTTCTGAAAACCTTCCAAAACCGCTTTCCTTGTAGAGCAAAAGTATTTTTAGGACACAGTAGGAATGACATGAAACCTTCAGGAGATATTTTCTGAGTCCTAAAGATGAAGTATTACGCACAGACTTATAGCATCAGGAATAAAATAGTACTAGTTTAGTGGTAATCACAATGCCTTGGTAAAAATATAAAAGGAAGTTTCTCAGTCAATAGGAAAAAGCAAGCAAGCAAACAAACAAACTCAACCTCACTGTTATGCTATGGATTATGTCCCACCATCAGGGTAGATTCATGGCTGTAACCGATGGAGTGACCTTGCATTCATTATCTTTAATTTAGTTTAACTAAACAATATGACCACAACAGTTTTGTTACACAAGGTGATCTACTGCCAGAAGCATCTTTAACTCTTTGTTATGCCTATAAAATAAGAGAGAAGTCAGTGATTGAAAAAGACCATGTTTCAGAAAGGACAAAGGTGAATAAAAGCAGCTGTGGTGAGATGGTCCTTGAGGGATGCCAGATGGACCCCAAAGCCACTATATGACACACCCCCCTCAGCCGGACAAGAGAGAGAAAATATAACAAAAGGCTTATGGGTGAGATAAGGACAGGGAGAGATCAGTCACCAGTTACCATCAGGGGCGAATCAGACTTGATTTGGGGAAATTAACTTAATTTGTTACCAATCAAATTAAAGTAATAGGAAATATACCCAAACATTTATGGGATCAACAGAAGAGAAGTAGACATAAGAAAAACATACAATGGCCAAAAAGATATAATATGCACTGTTCAGAAATAAAACATTATAGAGAAAATCTTATACATGTGGGCATCAAAACATTAATAAAAAGCAAGTATTTGATAACATAGTATAAGATTATATTTCATCCCATTTTTGTAAGGTTTGGTGTCTTTTTTAATAGATGAGAAAGTCAATTATTGCTCCAGACAGGATATTTATTTTCAATATAGATGTTCAGCTTTACTAAAAAATTTGGAATTTTTTTTTCTGTTTGGGGGGGTGCACTTTTAAATGCTTATTAGTAGTTATGATTCATTATCAAGTGACAAATTAATTTAATTTTATGAATTCAGGCGTATTTCCACTAAGAGGAGAAAATAGTTACAAAGCAAATAAGGAAAACAAAACTTGTTTTGCTGAAGACAGTAGGTATCAAACAAGAAAATATGTCTGTTCAAAGGCTCAAAGCTGTGACCTAGTCATACTAGTTTTTTTTCCTGAACTGTACTACTAGCACTTGTACAGGATATTAGCCAAAATTCCATATACTTTCCTTAAATATAATCTATGATTATTAAAAAGAGGTTCAAAAAGCAAATTCTGATAACATAAATATATGGAACTCAGAATAACAGACATTAAAATTCTACTGCTTTGTAGAAGTGCTTACATTGGCTGAAGTTTCATGAATGAGAATGAATTGTGTGGATTTTTTCCTACCAAATAGTGAAATCACAGTGAAAAATATGTCCTTTAACATTCTAAGACAGAAACGTTTTCTTAAAACAAGAAATTTCAGTTGGAAACAGTAGGCAGACTATCAGATCCTGAATGTCTTCAACCTGTTTGATGGTAGTAAGGTAAAATCATAGATGTAGAGCTTATGTCTTGAAATATATATATATATATATATGAAATGTCATAAATTAATTCCATTTACAGTCTTCAACTTATAGTAACTTATAATTCCACTTATAGTCTTCAACTAACCTCATATCACCATTATCTTATTTATGAACCTGACAGATAGATATGCATGTGTATGCACAAGTAAAGGCAGATTCGGAGTTAGCAAAGGCTGAGGAGGATTTTTTTAAGAGAAAAAGAGATATAATGCAGAATGTAGGATATTGTAAAGAAATTTTAATGAGATCAAATATCACTAATTTCTGATTAAATCTCTTTTACCATGAAAGTGATCAAACATTCTGCAAACTTTCTGTGTCCTCCTTGTGAGGAAATCACATTCTAGCCAGTATGTTTTTAAAGGAGAGAGAAAAGCACTTTCATCTTGACACTGTAGGCTACCTTGAGAACAGGTTACAAGGCAAGCACTATCAATGGTATGAATCAATAGGAAGAAAAATCAATAGGGAACAAGAGACATTGCCCTTGCATTATAAGCCTCCATGTCTTATGTCTGGAGTGCACATTAATTGATCCATCAGTGCCTATTTATGAACATCTATTTTCACCATATGTAGAAAAAAACCTCAGCCTTGCTTTCTGAGTTTTAAAAAAAAACTTGGAATGGTAGTTCAAAACATAAGGAACTGCAGTGTGTGCTGTCTCATAGAAAACAGATATTACTTTGCTACTTATTTTTTAAAGTACTGGTATGATGCTACTATACCTCAAAATTATTCTGATTTAGAAGTTTCATTGTATGAAACAAGGTGCACAGGTGATCCTGAAGAATAACTAGATGGATAGCTTTTCCTATATAACTAATCTATTACCCATGCTGTTATCCTTCAAGATAAATTTTATTGGAAACTTTTGCGATGCTGTTTATATTGAATGAGTGATCTTTAATAAAATTAGAAGCATAAACCAGTTCAAAATACAGAATTGAAAAACATAAAAGAAATAGTAACCAAAACAAATCTGTCTAGATTGCATTGTGAAGCAATGAACCTGGAATTTGCACTGAAATGATGATATGGGAATGCTTGATCATCTGTTGAGGGAGGCCCATCCTTTTACTCCTAACCCTGTCCTCTTGACAATGGAAGATTTGACTCAGGATTTAGTTATAACAAGCTATTTGATTTATGGTCCTGCTCCAGCTGAAATGATCAGTCACAGGGCTGGTCCTTGTATTCCTCCAGATAGCACTGCCCACACAACTCCTACTCTTTTTCCTGTGTCTTGGCCCTTCTTTTTCTCAACCTTGTAACTCCCTTTTCCCATTCTCCTCAGCTGCTCCTAGTTCTCTAGACCCTTCAGCAGTTTCATGTGGAACATGCATTCTTATACGGTTTTATATGTAATCAAGAGAAACTATCATTTTGAATAAGTATTTCTTTGGGTACCAGAGAGGACATGAGTCCACAAGCTCAAAGCAAAACTCTGCAAGTTCAAAGAAAAAGAGTTCACAGAAATTTATGAAGCTGGTGAAGGGTTTGGACAGCAAGTCTTAAGAGGAACACCCGAAGGAACTGAGGTTCTTTAGTGTGGAGAAAAGGAGGCTCAGGGGAGACCTTAATGCTCTTCACACCTCTCTGAAAGGAGATCAAGCAAGGTGTGTGTTGGTCTCTTCTCTAAATTAACGAATTATAGCACAAGAGGAAACAGCTGCAAGTTTCAGCAGGGGAGGTTTCAGTTTGATTTTAGGAAAAAATGTCTTCACCAAAAGTCTTATCAATCACTGAAACAGTCTGCCCAGCTCAGTGACTGAGACCCTCTTCCTGGAGGTGTTTAAAAGGTTTGAAAGTGTACATCTGAATCTCTACAAGTGAGTATTTCTACAGTGATAAATTGGTTGAGTACAGTAATATATACAAGCAATAAGTTGCACTTCTCTATAACATAAGCAGCATGTTGTACAATTAAAAAAGTTTCATTTAACTGGTCAGTCAGTCAGTGGACAGAGTTTTGTGACAGAAACTTTATTTAACTGTTCCTATATATTGTGGCCTTCAGTGTGATTGAAATGTAATGTAGTGACGGAATACAATTAACACATTTTTTAAGGTATTCATTGAATTAGAAGATGAGTTCCAACTCTTGTCTTTGAATAACTCATTCAATTTTGCATTTAGTTTCTTCTACAATTAGGACACAGGGCAGTGAGTCCAAGCTGGAGCATAGGAAGTTCCATGTGAATGTAAGGAAAAACTGTTTCACTGTGAGGGTGACAGAGCACTGGAACAGGCTGCCCAGAGAGGTTGTGGAGTCTCCTTCTCTGGAGATATTCAAGACCAATCTGGATGTGTTCCTGTGTGATTTAATTTAGGTGATCCTTCCCTGTCAGGAGGGTTGGACTATATGATCTCCAGCAATCTCTTCCAACTCGTGACAGTCTGTGATTCTGTGATTCTACTCATTCAGCTGAATACTGCAACTGTGGAATATACAAGGAAATTTTCAGTTCTATTTCTATAAACATATATATGTGAGTTTATATATTGACACATATAAGTAAAAAGGGAATCTTAGGATATATCAGAATCAGGAAAGTTACAGTTTTCCTGGGGTATCCATATGGGATATGTATTTTATGTATCAAAAGGATACATAAAATAGTTATGTTTTTTCTGCACTAAAATCAACTGCAAGACGGGGGCATGGGGTCAGAAGTCAATCTTTCTGTGTCAGAAGAATATGTAAAAAAATCATAGGAAAGCATTTCTAAATGGCTTAGAGAGAATAAAGAACAGAATATTAAAATAGAACTTGTATAAACAAGTCTTTAGAGAGACTGTGTGTCAGCAAGGGAGATAAAACAGCTCATAAAAGACAGAACTGAATAGCATAAGAAAGAGTTCACTGTAAAAATGTACCAAATTTTCAGCTAATATAAACTAACATGGTATTAATGACTTTGATGGGCCAGTATTTGTTGATTTGTTCTATCTCAGAAAGCAATCCAGAAAGAGAATTGTTATACAAGTAGTTACATTTTCTTTTTGCTCAGAGGAAGAGATAAATTGTCATTTATGTCCAGAGATCAAGTACAACATTCAGACATGGAAAAGAACAAATGTATTTCTTCTCTTATTCCTTTAAAAAAAAAAAGCTCCATCTCTTTTAGTGCAGAATACTATAGATGTATATTCTGATGTGTGGTCAGTAAAATAAGTTAAGAATTATTTTTAGGGGCAGGGTCGGAAGCCTCTCTGTTTGATTAAACCCTGGCTTTATGTTAGAACCCATCAGCAACAGTTACAAATTATCAGGTTTCTGACTCTTCTGTTCCCAAAGTTGCTTATTCCCCAGGAAAGATTACCATCCCTCTTGAATTCTATTTCTGTGTCACCTTACTATAACCTACATTTCCTGAAATGATCCACTGAAATAAATAAAAAGGTGTAGTGTGTTTTACTCTCAAAATGGCTTGTCTCACTTGTCTGGTTTAGAGCAAGGCCACACAGCTGAATCAGCACACCAGAGGGTGTCATAAAATCTTGCAAAGGATGGGGAGCAAAATATCTTAAATTAGATCCTCCTCCAGTGGAACAGTAATGGGGAGTGGAAGCCACAAACAGAAAGAAATTGGACCATGTCACAAATTCCAACATCTTTACAGCTGTTAGAAAGCAATCAATTTCCTGTGCACATATCACCTCCCCAGCTAAATCAGCACATATATCCTGGAGGTAGAAAGCAATGCAAGGAGGCAGAATCTTCACTGCTTCTGATAGGAATTGTTTCATAGGACCAGTGATCTTGAGTATATCTAGGGGTCTCACTTTTTAGAGAGATGATACAGATCCTGTTCAGGCTTTATTCCCTGATCACAAAAACGTATTTCTGATGCACTGTAGCAGTAAACTTTTCCTATGTAGAAGAAGCCTTACATTTTCAGAATCATACCAAACCCACTGGAAAGATTGTCTTAAATTGCACATTCTGTATAGGTCTGTCCCTGTCCCTGTCGTGTACCTAATGGCAGCAGTTAGACTATTTTGAAAGACTGAACAACTGCAACACCTATGTTAGTGGATGGAGAAATTGTTTAATCTGTACATTTAATCAGTAATACAGCTGATATATCTCTATGTATATAATGTGCTTCAGGCAATACTTAAGCATCTTCTTCAGTCACTTCCTACAATATAGTTATCTGAGTGAAAATATATCACCTGTAGAATATAAAAATCTTTGGACATTGCATTCATTCTTTCAAGATAAAGAGGGAGGATAACCCTTACGGCTTAAAACAGCTTGCCAAAATATCACCTCAAGCAGTGGGATTCAAATCTAATTATATATTTGACAGGCTTTAGAAACAAATGGAAATTGTCACAAGCATGTTGAGAAATACAAGATAAGAAAGGAGAGCTATCCTCAAACGGTTAGTAGCCAGACTCATGAATTTCTTTCAGAAGATTAGATATCAGCTTTGAAAATGCTCACACCATATTTCTAAGCCCTTTTGACAACCCTGAGGATGAATTTTTGAAACTGAAATAAGACACAATTTCATAAAATGCTTGTTGTGACTTTTTTAAACGATCATATGTTAAAGCATATCTTGCTGACGTACTGTATTATACTGTATTATGCTGTAAACTTACACTCAAGAACACTGGCACCACCGTCAGACACAACTTTAATATTCGCCTCGTACATAAACAGCTAAAGTGCACCTGAGGCTTCTCAGAGAGAAGTTCTATCAGCCAAATATTTAGCTAATTTTCCATCACTTTTAGTGATTCTGAGGAGGCCTTACATCTCAACTGCTGTAAAAAAAATCTGAGTCACTTAAATAAAATGGATCTCAGCTTTCTTTCATTAGAAATAGCAGAATGGTTGGCATTGGAAGGGACCTCTGGAGGTCATGTGGTCCAACTCTCCTGCTCAAGAAGGGCCACCTACAACCAATTCCCCAGAACCATGTCCAGGTGGCCTCTGTACTCCTACTTCCTGGGAAATCTGACAGTGCTCAGTCATGCTCAGTCATGCTCACAGTAAAAAAAACACTTCCTTATTTTCAGACAGATCCTCCTGTGTTTTAGTTTGTTCCCACTGCTTCTTGTCCTGCCACTGGACACCACTAAGAAAAGCCTGTCTGTTTTCTTTACATTCTTCTGTTAGGTATTCATATATATATAGATAAGGTCCCCTGAGCCTTCTCCCGGCTGAACAGTCCCAGGTCTCTCAGCCTTTCCTCACATGAGAGATGCTTCAGTCCCTTCATCATCTCTGTGGCCCTTCACTGGACTCTCTCCAGTATATTCATCTCTCTCTTGTCCTAAGGAGTCCAGAACTGGACACAGAACTCCAGGCATGCCCTCACCAACTATGAGTAGTTGACAGGGATCAACTCCCCTAACTTGCTGACAACACTTTGTCTCAAGTAACCCAGGATCCCATTCACTTTTGGCACAAAGATATTTAGTTTGCTTTTATTTAACTTGGTGTCCATCAGGTCTTTTTCTGTTGAGCTATTTTCCAACACAGAGGCCCTCAGCATATACTGCTGCATGGGGTTGTTCCTCCCCAGATACAGACTCCGCATTTCTCTTTGTTAAAGTTTGTGAGGTTCCTTTCAGTCCATTTCTCCAGCCTATCAAGGTCCCTACAGATGGCAAGTTGACTGGTGTGTCAGCCTCTCCTCTCAGTTTTGTATTACCAGCAAACTTACTGATGTACTCTGCCCTGTGATCCAGATTGCTAATGAAGACATTAAACAGGACTGGACCCACTTTTGGCCCTTGGAGTACACCACTAGTCACTGGCTTCCAACTAGAGTTTGTGCCACTGAACACCATCCTCTAGGCCTGATCAAAGAGTTTTCCATCCACTTCACTGCCCAGTCATCCAATCCATACATCAGCAGCTTCTCTAGGAGGATCTTAAAAGACATAGGGTTGAAAGCCTATTCAAAGTCTAAACAGACTATATCAATTGCTCTTTCTTTGTCTTTCAAGCCAGTCAGTTCATCACAGAATTTTATCAAAGTGGTCAAGCATGACTTCCTCCTTTGGGAATCCTTGCTGACTAATCCTTATGATTTTCTTGCCTTTCATGTGCCTATAAATGTTTTCCAGGATTAGCTGCCTTTAAACATTCCCAAGGATTGAGCTGACGCTGATTGACCTGGAGTTCTTCGAGTCCTTCTTGTCCTTCCTGAAGATTAGAGTGACAATTTTTTTTTCCTCCAGTCTTCAGGTATTTCTCCCTGTCACCATGACTGACCAAGGATTGTTGAGAGTGTCCTCACAATGACATCTGCCAGCTCTCTCAACACTTAATGGTGTGCTCCATCAGGCCCCATGGATTTATGTATATCCAGTTTTCTAAACTATTCCCTAAACTGATAATTTTCCATTAAGGGTATATCTTCCTCGCTCCAAGGTTTCTCCTTTGTGTCCAGGACTTGAGATTACAGAAAGCTAATCTTGCTAGCAGAGGCAAGTGATACAAAGAAGGCATTCAGTAGTTCATAATTCAGGACTTCCTGATAATAATCTGCAACGTATAAATAATGACTTCTGTCATCTTTAAATATTTTTCTTTTTAAATAATAATAATTAGAGCCTTCAAATATCTATAGAGAAGTGGCCATATAAAATTAATCAAACCCCAAATAATTATACACTGAAAAGAACCAGAGTGAATTTTAGCTTATTTTGTGTATTTTATAGACTTTTATGTCATGCAAAAACCCTGTTTGAAAACATTATTTAAATTATATCAAACAAAAATCCCCCGCAGTTTTCCATGGTTTTCTAGAAAACAGTTTCCCCTTATGTAATAACATAGTTTTTGTTTTGGTTGATTACATGATTTATGAATCTAGCTTGCTGTATTCAAGTTTGAAGTATCACAGCTTCCAAATATTTACTGGACAGTCTCTTCAAGCCTTTGCCTCCATTTCTACACCATTATCTAAACTTTTCTCTCCAGAAGAGAGAGAAAAGCAGCTTTGTCCTGAACACTTCTCACCTTCCCTTCTTGACTTAAATTGCCATAGTCACTGTTAAGAATGATATGCCCCATAAACCATGTAAGACTACATAGTTCTACATGTACATCAACAGAAGAAGAGTGCAGAAAAAAAACATATCTTCCTTTCACCCTTCATCTCTGTAAGGCAGAATCAAGTCCTCCGAAAACCTGAGAGGAAAATTCAAGGAAAAGAGGTTTGAGATACACTCAATTAAATAACATGCTACTTTCAATATTTATGTTCCCATAGACATTAAAAGGTTCCTAGAAAACATATTGAGGTCAAGAAAGAGTTTCTGTTGCTGTTTTAGTTTTTAAAGCTGATTCCACAAAGCGGATAAATCACAAGTGCAATGTGTTCACTTTAATCTTACATATATATAAAAAACAATGTAGACTTGCAAATATTTTTTCTTTTGAACACAATACAAACAAATAAGGATAGGCAGGTTTTTTACTTAGAAATTCTTACCTGTGTTAGTCTGGAAAAACACATTTTCATAGTAATTTCTCTCTTTTAAGATTAGACCCATGTCTACTGAATACTTCATCTTTATGTCAGCATTAATTTGCCTTTGATGGGTGATTACAGGGCTGAAGTACCATCCTGTTAACATTACAACTGAGAGAGACATCATGCTTTACACCGATTTGCCATTTCCTCCAAAAAATAAGCTCATGCCAATTCATTCTTCTCATATATCCCTTGCCTTCTGCCTCTCAAAATTTTATCTCCAGTCTAAAATGTTCTTATCCGTAGACTGAGGAATTTATGAAGTAAATATAAAATGTATCTTCAAAGTTATCACACACAATTCTGTCTTCACTTTCATCCTTTGTTCCCTTTGTTTCAGTGGTGTTGAAGTAACCCAGGAAGTCTGATTTTACCATATATCACTAATGCCATAAAATCTAATGAAAAACTGCTTATTTTTACAACATCCAGGATTTCCAGATTACTTCTTGGTAAACTGGTCAGAGGCAGGATTGATAACCTTGTGCAGTAAAACAGTGTGTATTCAGCTGAGAATGCCCAAGAAGAAATTTCTCCTTTTTCAGAAAATCATTCATGGCTGCCACTCATATGTCTCAGTTTATAGGTGTTCGAAGGTTTTCAAAGGTGTGAAAAATTATAAATTCAATTATTCCAAACAGTGAGAAAATTATCATCTCCTCAATTACATCTTAATCTAGAACTGAAATGTTGAAACTCACAGAAAATATTCCAGTGGCCAGTGAGAGAAGGAAATATCACAAATTAACAGTAGAAAATACAAACAAATGTGCCTCTCACACAGGTCTCTGGCGATTAGATTATGGAAGAGGTACACATATGCTTTTTAAACCTTTAAAGATATTTTAATAGGTTTGAGAACCATCTAATTCTCTACTGAATCCTCCTATATCTAAGCAAGAAAATAAACTCTGTATTTCAATTAATAATTCATGTATAATTTTGGAAATAGTATGTTCTGTAGTCCAAATAAAGTCATTGAGCACAGTATACTTATATTATAGCCAGTCTGGTATAACCACTGTGATTGTATTTAGTGTATTTGTAGATCAGTCTGCAGAGAAAGCTTAAAAAGTGAGTCAGAATTCAGATCATGCATCTCTGATTGTTTATATTGTAGGCTGAGAAGAGTAATTAGGATTGAGCCCTATTTGAGTAATGTGTGTTGATTACTGTTAGCTGACCAGTGAGATGTGAAGGACAACCGAGAAGTTGGCAACTATGATTAAAACTGATAAATTTGATTCCTGCAAAGAATGAAAACAGACTAGTTTGTTGTCTTCAGACATATTTGTACCAAAACTGAGATATAAGCATATGGGTTCATATGAATAAATAAGTGGAAAATACAGTGACCATAATTATAGTTCAATTATTTGTTGATTGTCTATATACATCTTTCACACATAGACACACATTCACACTGAGTATTCATTAGGCTTTTTTCCTAAACTATGGACAGCATTTGTCCATAAGGATGTGCCTTTGTTAACAACATCACTGTGAGGAAATTATCAGTAGTCATGGTTTTATTTCTTGTTAGACAACAAATGGGATGAGACAATTGGTTTATAGCTTTTTTAAAATTAAAAAAAAACCCACCATTTTTCAGAGATTTTACATGGGTTTGGGGACCTGAAAAAACCAAACCCACTTAAAAGTATTTTATGCATAAGAAAGATGCAGACAACAAAAAAGATAAATTCCGAGTTTGTGACCCAAGAAAATATGAAATTATGATTTAAGTAAGGAGTATATGTAGTGTGGCCTTATTTCATACATGCATTGAAATAATTAAGGGAAAAATAAGGGGGGAGGGGAATAAGGATATGCAGATATTACTATTGACTTTGTAGGCAAATATGGGGAATGATGGGAAAATTGGTTTAGGAGATTTACAGTACTTAGTGATCATTTTTAAAGGAGGCTAACTGGTCATATTTTACTTTGGCTTCAGAATTTTATGTAGTTTCCATGCTTTTGTGGTTATATGCAAGGGATCTTTATAATTAAAAAAAAAATAAATCACTAAATGAAACCCAAAAAACCAACATCCTAGACCCTTCTACAGTGTAATGAAGACCAACCTAGAATAATCTTATTTTCAATAAAATTAATAGTTATAAATATTTCAGAATAATAGAAAATCAAAACCAAAACCAAATATGTATTATCTGTAATACTTTTAGTAGCCAACAGCACTTACCTCAGATAATTTCTTTTCCTTGGCTAAGCTGATTGAAGTTGCACTTTAAGAAAACAAGTGATGGATTCTTATTTTCTACTTCTAAAAGCAGTTCACTTCACTTGCTTTTTAGAAAAGAAATGTCATTTTCCAGATGCTAAGCTCCCAAATTTGACATTTAATAACCAAATCTCTCTGAGTTCGGAGAAAAAAATGGAAATATACTGAGATATTTAAGTGGTTATTACTACCAGGATAGGACGTACCCCTGCACTTAAAGGTAATGCGCATTTGGTAGATGAAAGCAGAACAGCAAAGAAGATGTAGCTGGTAATTTTAGTCTGCTTTGAGGTGATGATTACATCCGGTGATGACTCAACAAGAATCCTGTAAACTAACAACTGGGGATTGTGGAGATTGAAAGTTATGCCCAGTTTGATAGCGCTATGACAAATTCATCATAAATCATGCAAACAGCCAATTAGGCAGCAGAAAAAAATCAAAATCTGAGCATGCTTGCATTTCTCCCAGTAAGGAACAATTTTTGATGAAAAATTTCACATTCTCTCACTTCTATCTTGCTATAGAGAATATCAGTAGGCACTAGCTTAGAGAAAATTCTGGACTGCTTCAGGATTTATTTAATATCTACCTTAGGATCAGATTATTAGTTTATGCAAATATTCCTGATATGGATGTCCAAGAAATGATAATGGGATACAAAAAGGCTATGCTTGGTAAGGAAATTATCTTATAGAATGAACTGAGATTGAAAAATCATAGGATTTTAACTTTATTTATAAGTGCTTGTCATGGTTTTGCCCCAGCTGGAGCTGAACACCATGCAGTCACTCTCTCTCTAAAATGCTGGAGGTGAAAAGATACAAAAGAAAACCAACAAAGAAAAACAAATTTCACAGGTTGGGATAAGGACAGTTTACTGGAACAGTAGAGAGATAATGATGACAGGACTTTATAATGAACTATATAAAGGTGATTATATAGGATACGATCTCTCACCGAACCGCACACCCCAGGCCATACAGCTCAGAGCTGTCCTGGAACTGATCGACCCCAAAACTGCACGTCCTGAAGCTGTGCCACCCTCCCCTACCGACCACCCTTTATACTGAGCATGATATAATTAGCATGGAATCCTCTCTTTGGCTGGTTTGGGTCACCTGTCCTGGCCGTGTCCACTCCCAGCATCCTGGGTACCCCTCACCTTCTTGTTATGAAGAACTGAGAAGTCCTGGACTGCTTGGCAACAACTAGAAACATCGGGGTGTTATCAGTGCTGGTCTCACCCTAACTCCCAAACACAGCATTTTGCCGGCTGCTAGGACAAAAATGAACTCTACCCTAGCTGAAACCAGGACAGTGCTTCATTTGCAAAGAGTAAGTATTGAATCATATAGTGCTCTCAAGTTAGGTATTTATAGCTTAGTCGTTTTACAGTACAGTACAGCTTTTTAGTCCACTTTGAATTCTTCTCTACCATCAGAAAGCACTATTTAAATCAATTTCCAGAACATTTATGACTACTGTTCTGGTGTTGTATATTGGGATCCTTAATGACAGCCTGAATTTACTGTGAAAACTGACCTTTTTTGCTATCTTTTCTTTGCTATATTAAACCAATTACTAACCCAAGAAAAGTTTTCTTATATCCAGTTACATCTTAGTTCCCCACAATATGCCTTTTATGAATAGTTTCTAAATCAAAATGTGGCATACTAGCATGTACAGGTCTTTCAGAAAATACCAAAAGTTGCGAGGTACAATTTCTTTTCCGGAAAACCATGTTGCCTCTATTCCTAGGCTGATTGCCTTTGCTTACTATTGGTTCTGTCAGATGTTTATAACACAGCTCATTAACTGTGATTCTTCCTTTACTAGTAAATGATCAGACCCTCTGTACTGACCAGATAGGACAGGTCCTTGGCCACAGCTGGACTGAGCTGGTGCCAGCTCTTGCCTCTGGGCCAAGAGCCTGTTGCCTCCCCTGCCTGAACCTGAGCTCTGCCAGTGCCCCTGTGGGAAGGGTCTGGCAAACGCAGCGGGTTGCTGCCAGGCAAATGAGAGACACTGGGGAGTCTGAGTCTGGGGAGACTGTGGGGTGTGCTCACACTCAGCTGGAAGAAGCATAGGGTAAAGAAATTCATACAATAAATACAAGAAATCCCCAGACAGAAAAGGAAGCCTTCTTCCTAACACCCACTAAACTCCCTATTATCCTGCATGTCTTCTATACTTCTTGGGTTTTTCTGCCAGATGAACCTACCAATTTCAGGGACATTTCAAGTGCAAATACAGTATAATGGAAAAGAGGTAGATGCCAGGAAGAGGACAAAAGGATTGCAGAACAGGTTTAACTCTGTTATAATCAGGTTTTATCTGTATTAATTACATAATTTCTATTAAAATACTGTTAAAGCATTAACTGGTCTGTCAATAAATTCATAGCTCCATATATATATGGTGAGTTTCCCTTTGCTTATAACAAGATTTTGAATGTAACAAGTGCAGAGATCAGATCTATGACCTTTTTAAAAGCTAACATTGCATATCAAACACTTAATTTGTCTGATGCCTATCCTGTTTAAAGAAATCTCTGCTTCACTGTAAGCAGCTAAGAAATTTCATATTTGAGTTTGCCTGAAATTCGATAAATGATACAGTGTTTTTTCTAGGTTAAATAATTGAAAATAAAACCTTGGAGTCAGTGTTCAGATTAATCTTTCACAGTAGTCCTGTAGGAAGTGGTAGTGTTTCCAATCTATATATAAAGATGGAGCATAGTTAATAAAATGAGAAAAGAAGTCTGCAAAAACATAAATGTTCCCCTTACACCCTGGTCAGACTTCCACACCTCAGTGTCTTCTCTTCTCTCCTCTTCTGCTGCTATCATGAGGCACATTTTATTTAAGCCCTTCATTAGAATGAAGATATCTTAGAGGAGAAAAAAAAAAAAAAGAAAAACATGACGAGGGGTTGTACAATGCTAAGAACTAATTTCTATAATCTATTCATAACATAGTTCTGGAATAATGTTTATATACAATTTCAGTGGAAGCTATAGAAAAATTCTGAGGTAGGTTGATGGATGGAGCGATGAATGCATACTGTCCAGAGGCAATGCACAGAGCATTCTTAATGGGTATTTATTGTTTTGTAAACTTGATTAAGGAAAAAGACTAAATTATGTTTAACTTTCAGGAGATGAGTATTTCCACTGAAATCAATAGAGTCAGTCATATGTCTGAAGCTCAGTGTGCATTTGCTTCATTGTATAGGGATCAGAAGAGCAATCCATAACATCATTTCTGTGTGAACTCAAAAGTTAATGCTTTGCTGTTTATCTATTTATGTATTTATTTAAACTTGGCTAATTGGGCTTGAACTTTAGGGTTAATTTTGTTCTTAATTAAAACAGATGTTTTTGGTTTTTTTTAAATCAAAGTTTGTATCTGAAGGCTTAAAAAACATAGTAATAACCCTACCGTTGATTAGAGTATTTGACAAATACCTGCCAAACTCAGAGCTCAGTTCTGTTATTAAACAGAGGTGTAACGCTGATGCCCGGAGACCTTTTAAAGTTAAAAGAATTAATGCAAACATGGATTTCTTATCAGATTATGATTATCTACTCTGATTCACAAACATCTGTGGGGTCATGGTGGTTTGGTTTGCGGGTTTAATTATTATTATTTCAAAATTTTTTAATAGATTTATTTAACAAATAAATGTTTAAATGTAATATTTTTTTTAATAAATTATTAACAAATAGAAACATTTCTGTATACTTTTTGTTTCCCAAGATCACATCACAAACTTTTTAAAAAGGGGGCAAACACTTATAAACAGATGGAGTTGAAAGCTCCAAAACCGTCTTCTTTTTACCTGGACTTTCTGTGATTCTTCTATCTACTGGCCTCCGTTATACCCATTACTGTGATTGTTGCACTCAAGCTGCAGCTCTGAGAACAGGCATGTTGCAGTATTGTAGTGTTACAACTGCTAGCATTTCTACTCCATTCACTTCACATCAGAATAACAGAGCAAATTGCTGGATGCAAGGGAAAACTGTAATTTCCCAACATTTTAAGTGTCTCTCTTATATAGGGCATAGTTGTATTAAAAAAA
>VXBZ01005516.1:0-22911 GCA_013399135.1 Heliornis fulica
GGGCGAGGTGGGGCGGCTTTCCCCGCCGTGCACCCCGGCCCCGGGAGTTGCCGGGCGACGGGGAGAGAAATTAAAAATCACCCGAAGAGGTGCCGTGGCGTTTCCGTGAGCGTGGGCGAGGGGAAGGAGCTTCGCACCTATCGGGCTTGAAAGGCGGCCCCGGGCGGGAGGGAGTCCCGGGTGACTCCGCTCACGGGTCCCGCCGCGTCCCCTGCCCCTGTCACCTGCCCGGCTCCCCTGCCCGGGTCCCCTTCCCCTTCCCGGTAGGGGCCAAGAGAAATGCTAATTAAAAACCTGCTGGTTACATCAACATCTTTCACACCGCGGCTCAACTATTTGCCCTATTTTCAGGTAACTTTCCCAGTCGTTATAGTGTGTATATAAAAAAAACCCCACCCGACCCTGCGTAACCGTAACGTGGGTCTGTGCGATACCAGAAACTTTCCAACTTCGGTGCTGCAGACACGCGGTTCGCAGGAAAACCTGCAGTTCTGTTGCTCCTGAAAATCACACTTCTCACTCGGGTCATTTCCTTGTTTAAATTTGATGTCATGTTTCATGTGTCACTCTGGCAGCCCACGATAGAGCCCGAGGGAATGGCATGAAGCTGTGACAGGGGAGGTTTAGGTTGGAGGTCAGGAAGAGGTTCTTTACTCAGAGGGTGGCTGGGCGCTGGCACAGGCTCCCCAGGGAAGTGGTCACAGCACCCAGCTTGACTGAGGTCAAGAAACATCTGGACAAAGCATCTGGATGATGGATTCAGTCCCGTGCTCTGACCTGGCTGGTCCTGGATGGAGCCAGGAGTTGGACTCAATGATCCTCATGGGTCCCTTCTAACTCAGGAGATTCTCCAGTTCTATGATGTCACTTATTCAAGCTGCTCAAGTTACTTTGACATGAGGAAATCTATCTGCAAGATCTCGTGGAGATGGCTTAGCTGTCTTCTCATCCAATACTGTTACAAATCATCTTAAGATTTCTTAGACCTCCTCTTCCTCTGCACAATCTATATGCCATTCCATCCATGCCATGGATATGAGCAGGGTGTTTCCTCTGGTAATGGGAATAAAGCTCATGGAATCAGACCGACCATCCTTAGAGATGTGCAACAGGGTCTGTAATCTTACAGCATTAATATTTCATAAAAGGAAAGATAGGGGTTTGGGGATTCATGTCCCTCCATCAAACATTTCTGAACACACCTGCGCTGCAGTAGATTAACCTAGAGATCTGCTTGGGTGGAAGTTTCATCCTGTGCAGCTCTGTCTATAACTCAGTTCTGTAATTATATCCTGAGTCTATTAAACAAATGGGATTTTGTTACTTGGTTTCATTAGGGCCAATTCTTCACTTTTACTGATTATTACAGTGCTATAAAATCTAATTTGAAGAATGTGAATTTGGAGTCAGTTACATAATGTCATATTTCGGTGTACAAACACTCATGCAAGAAACTGCCTGCAAGTCAGGCTTGGGTTTTTTAAGGGAGACAGAGGACATCTTATTGTATAGGTGCAGTTTTAAACCAAAAGCCAAACTGCACGGTCTAAAATCATGCCAATGAACCCTGTAAATGGTGGATGTTTCAGAGTTATCTACAAACACTGGCAGTTAATGAATCAGGCAGGTTGGCTTATAGCCAAAACTGGTGCTTGGTTTTGGAGCTCAGAGTTAAAGTGGAATGACAGACACACTGTTAGAGGAAGAAATAAATTAAGTGGAGATTTTCAGAGGAAAAAAAAATCTTGGGTTAAACATCTTTACTTCCCAACATCATATGGGTTCTAGTTAATAACTAACTTGCTGGTAAACCAGAAAATATCTCACCATTGGTCTTTTTATAGGAGCTCACTGACTAATTCTACAGCAAACCCATTTTCAGTCATTGTTTTCAGTTCAAGTTGCCTGGCACGTCCTGTTCAAATCTTGAGTGTTTGTGAACCTTAAAGGTGTTTATAGTGGTGGGAAAACATATGACAGGGTTCTGCTCAGATTCTGTTACACCACTACTGCCTGTAGTATATGGGCAGCAGCAGAGCATTATAGACTCATATATACTATCTCAGTTGCTGCTTGTTGCAGTATATTCTTTCTACAGCCCTCTGCACCCACCAATCATGCAGCCTAGAGCTCATAAACTACAGATAGTTGTTGATCTTTTCACATTACCTGATTACTGAATATAAAATATTTGTAATATAGTTGTACATTTGCAGAATGCGCCGTGGGAGGTATCTTACATGTGTCCATATATTCTCATCTTTCAGTTTTGAATATCACTATTATTACCTCTAGGTGGATCTGAAGCATCAGAAACTATTTGTCCATTATGCATACATATCCTGAGTGACAGCTGCTCAAAACCCACAGGAGCTTTCTGCTTTTTTAGAGCAAGACTAGCTATGCAGAGAGAGAGCTATGCTAACAAAGGTCTACCATTACTCACCTCATTCCACCTATAGAACAAGTATTTAAGAAGCTACTGGATAGTAGCTACCCAGGAGCCCAGAGGAGGATTTTTCTACAACAGTCTCCAAAGTCTGGAAAAAATTCTTAACTCTGAACTTTTACTACAGGTATTATTAATATAGTAAATTATTAGCTCAATACATCAATTTCTAAAAGATGGAGCCAAATAATGTAACTTAGTTCCTGATTTTAAAATCTAACTTCCCCCCCCCAACAAATAACAGCATCTGCTGTGCTACAAGATTGAAAGCCAGTGACCAAGGTGCAACACAAACATGCATATTAGTATTTAGTTAGTGCAGAATTATAATGAGATTTGAGATCTCTCACTTGTGATAGAGATCCTTTAGGCAGATGGAAGAGTTGCCTCTGGCTGGCTGCCCACCCCACTAACCCACCATGTGGAGTAGGAGAAACCTACCTCAGCTACTCCAAAGTGGGGCAGAGCTCTGCTCCAGCCCAAGGCTATCAGACTTACACAAGAAGCATGGCCAGAACATCAAGAGAGGTGATTCTGCCCCTCATCTTGCTCTGGTGAGACCTCACCTGGAGTACTGCATCCAGCTTTGGACCCCTCAACACAAGAAGGACATGGACCTGTTGGAGTGCGTCCAGAGGAGGGCCACAAAAGTGATCAAGGGGCTGGAGCACCTCTCCTAGGAAGACAGGCTGAGAGAGCTCAGGTTGTTTATCTTGGAGAAGAGAAGGCTCCAGGGGGACCTTATAGTGGCCTTCCAGTACCCCAAAGGTGCCTGTAAGAGAGCTGGGGAAGAACTGTTCACAAGGGCATGTAGTGATAGGACAAGAGGTAATGGATTTAAACTAGAAAAGGGGAGATTTAGGTTGGACATTAGGAAAATAATTCTTCAATATGAGTGTGGTCAATCACTGGAACAGGCTGCCCAGGGAGGGGGTGGAGGTCCCATCCCTGGAGACATTCAGGGTCAGGCTTGATGGGGCTCTGAGCAACCTGATCTAGTGAAGATGTCCCTGCTTACTGCAGGGGAGGGTTGGACTAGATGGCCTTTAAAGGTCCCTTCCAATCTACTGCTTTTTGTGATTCTATGATTTTCTGTCCTTTTGTACCTTCCTGATGCCAAAACAGGAACTGGCAGTTCTGCCCCCTTGCCCTCCTCACTTCTTTCTACATCATCATCCTCTACTCCAAACCTGGCAGACTGAAGAACAAAACATCAACAAATGGAAGCAAACATGATGGGAAAGTCTCCCTGGGATGCTACTTTTGTTGTATGTTGTTTGGGGGTTTTTTAATCATTGAAGAATTTGAAGCTTTGTGACTTGGAGTGAGTTCTGCAACATCATGGTGATTTTCAGCTTGACTTTCCCAAGCCTTCTAGGCATAATCTGTTGACATCTGCCCTATAGTATCCAGAGTTTTAAAAAAAAGCTGGAAATCACTGCTAGCCACTCTGTGTAATTAATGTGGTCTGATAATCCATTCTCTGACTGGCTATTTGATAACACTATAATATCTCAGTGCTTTTAGAAACAGGGAAGCACCTTTTCAGAACACAGGTGATTTGATTAATTGATTTCATATTCAGAATACTGGACCTCTCTTTCCAGTCACCAGGCACTGCTAATCTTTGGAAGCTCCTGGATATGGTTTAACAAATTGACTTTCCTAGAAGACTCTGTTTTTTAGTCTGGTTGATACTGTCTGACTCACAGATGTAAGTTTAAAATTATAACTATTACAGAGTAAGCAAGTGTGTGCTGTAGAAAGAACTGTAAAATTGGGTGTTTTGCAACCTGATTTTGACATCTCAAGTATTATTTTCTCAGAAATACATTCAGACATTCTGGAAACCTTGCTTTTCATTTCTCCTTCTTAAAGTGAGGATTGTCATATTGAATTACTTGGTACAGACCTGAAGTCAATCTTAAATACTTGCAAAAAAAAGCCAAAACCAAACCAAACAGCCATGTGAGCTGTCATCCTATTCTGTTGTCCAAAAAAAGTGCTTCATTTTATAGCAGTTGTTTTTTGGGTTGGTACACACACAGATGAATGCCCACTGCATGGTACCCTGGCTGTATGTTTGGTGGTGTTTTTCCTCACAGTGGGAAACATGGTTCCTCACCACTGCAGCTCATGGCAAAGCAAGATAAGCCAGGTAGGCAGGTTGTCACCTGGGTGATGAGAATGATCTGACAGGCTTTGAACTGAAAGGCCAAGGAGCACATTCCTGCACCAAGCACAGCAAGAAGGTTCACAAACTTACCATGAAGCAAAACTGAGCCTGCAGAAGATAAGTGTGCTTTAGTGGAAGAGAATAATCAAGTCCTACTACCTCTTTCCTTCCAGGGGAGGCAACAACCAGGCATCAACCAGGCAGCAGATTTTATGTTCACATAAATAGGACCTCTAGCACAATTTTTGCTTTTCAAAACAGCATCTTCAGGAAAACTGAGGAACACAGATTGCCATGGAATTGACAAGAGGTCCAGCAGCACAAAATCCATTGTCGTGGTGGTGCTCATGGTACTTTGAAAGTAAAGCTGGAATTAAACTATAATCAATTATTCCCCTCCCCCACACCACCACCCTTGGAGGCATTTAGTGATCTCTCACTAATGTTCCTTTCAGAGAATAATTACAGTATGCAAAGTCATTACAGCTCAGCTATGTATAACTGAGCTGAAGCTCAAATCCCTTTTGCAGTCTTTAATCAAGCTCTGTCCCTCTGTCCTGTTCTGCAGATCCTTTCAGTTTAGGTGCATTTATCCGTGGCAGGATTTATACACACCCTTACTTTTGGCTCAGCTAATGCCCTTGGATGAGCCAGTTGGCAAGAGGAGGGGACAGTTAGTGACCTCTCATCACTGCTGCTTCTCTCTAACAAATGAGCACAAATGTAAAGTACAGCTTTAATCCTCAAGTGCCTTCTCCATGCAGCTGCTCTGCACCAGGGACCTGTCTCCCCTGGTGGCTGTGCCAGGGGTCAGAGAGGGGAAAGTATCTTCACTAAAGGAACCTTATTTGCTTCTTGCATCCAGTTCAGTTCACAATGTATCTTCAAGTGTTTCCTTACAGTCAGCTGTTACTGGAGAACAACTCTCATCTATGAACAAATTTTATCTATTCAAATAGTTTTACTGTGATACAGTAAATGACAGCGTTGCCTTAAGGATTCTCAGCAGGGTGTTTGTAACCAGCTGATCTCTCTTCTCCTCTTTAAATGTGCCTTACTGGCTGTATTAGGAAGGAATATGTGAAACTGAAGTCTGTTAAGCTTATAATACTATTTGCATGGTCTTGTAAATTGTTCACAGTGGCTGGCCCATTCCAGTGTTCTCATCCTTTCTGAAAGTAACTTCTGTGAATCAGATTTTGCAGATGAGACCACACGAGACTGCTTGTATCACAGCCCCCCAGGGATCTGTGCTTCTCTGCAAATGCTGCTTATATACTCCAGTATGGATTACTGATTTTAACTTATTCTTTATCCATACAGAAAGTCTTCCTTGCATGATAAGGATCAATCAGATTTTTCTCAAGACTAAAAATATGTTAACCAAGCAGTAAGCATTCATAAAGTCCTGCACAGAGTCTTGTTTTAAACAGGTTGGTTCTGAGCTGCAAACAGTAAGCTTGTGCTTGGAGGTGCCAGCATGAAATATTGTTTATGTGAAGCTTACAAATCCCAATGTAATAGTTCAAAAGTGATATATACACACAGTTCTTCATATGTTTAGAATTCAAGATGAACTGGGTGCAAGTGCAGTTAAGACAAGTTCTGTGTTTCATTTGTGTTGCCCTTTTGAGTCCTTAAGATTAGTATTGCTGTGTGAAACAGCCAGATTTATCCTCACCTTTCTTTTTTTGTTGCCTTCTCCATGTAGAAAAACTTCACTGGCCTAAGACAGAGCTTTCCAAGAAATCAGTCTTCAGTCCAGAGCAACATAAGCTGAACGCTAATGAAAACGGCCTCCAGCACCCACCTTCTGGGATCCTTAAGGACACTTTCACGACAGGAACCAGTAGCTACAATGTCCTTCTGCAGAGCAAAGAGGAGAAAAAACACCACCCTCAAAAGCAGCAGCAGTTGTCTGCTCCCCACAAGAAGCACAGAAGAACCACGAAGTGTTCTACCACCTCGCGAAGCGACGAGCAGCGCAACATCACTGTCCCGCTACCCGCGCTCGGCAGCGGGTGGTACTGCACTGACAGGCAGCCCCCCATCATCGTCACTAGCCCAGTGCCTACCAGCATGAAGTTTGCAAACGGTCTCTCAGCTGCAGGGAGCAGCGTGGGACTGCCATCTCGACCCAGATGTAGAACTAAGAGGCACTT
The DNA here is from genome assembly GCA_013399135.1 of Heliornis fulica. Taxonomy (NCBI): domain Eukaryota; kingdom Metazoa; phylum Chordata; class Aves; order Gruiformes; family Heliornithidae; genus Heliornis; species Heliornis fulica. Next base: position 6,788 of record VXBZ01005516.1, read on the forward strand.
TAATCCCACAAAGCCAAAGCAATCCCAGTCCTCGCAAAGCCATGGAAAAGGCGGCGATGTCTCTGGCCGAAAGCTCTGTTTGCTGACAGCGATCAAGCCTTCCAACGTGGAGAAAGAGAAGATGAAATTCTTTAAGTCAGATTTCACATACAATCCTCAGTTTGAATATGAAAACCCTGCTCTGCCAAACGTGTTAGCTAAGCACAGCCATGCATCTGACCTATTTCTTAAGCAGGTATTGTCACTTCTTTTTCCCCCCCTTCCTTTTTCACTGATTATTTTCTCTTACATCCATTAAGGTGGTATTTGGCTTTGTAGCAAGTTATTTCTCCTTATCATCCTCTCCTGCTGTTTGAAAAATGCATCAATGATGAGAACACAACAGTAGAACTGAAAGAAAAATCTTTCTGATTAAAAAGTAAAAGCCTTCCTAGTGTATACAGGATTCTATAGAATAAAGGCACAGTTCCTTATAAATGGGTTTACATTAAATATAATTAAGGTGAGAAAATATTTTGGGCAATGAAGCAGAGTCAAATATGAGACAAACACAATGTCTAAATAGGCTTTGATAAGCAGAGGAATAAAAGCAATGTTGAAATCCCGCCAATCCTCTTGATAACACAAGGAAGGGGAGGAGACAGCAATTACTCGAGGTCGTGGTTATTGGATAAGCATATGTTGATGTTCCTTGTTTTAATCAACTTTGAAAGGATATTTACATATACATTAGGCTCAGTCAAGCAGCAGACAAATCCCATTTCAGAGGAAAGTAAAGAGAAACCCCACTTCTTTTTTTTCCTTCATAATATGAAGTCACACTGGCAACATACCTAGTTACTCCCATTCTAACTAACCCAGATTCCTACCTGGTTTTGAGTTACCAAAATAAAAAAAAAACCCAAAAAGACCCATCCCAAAAATAACCAAGATCAACAAAAACTTTGCTTTCAACTTTGATCTAAGTGACAAAAAAACAGTGCTCATTTATAATGATACCAGAAACAGTCCTGTTCCCACTTTTGCTACTTTAAAGTTGTTTAGAAAGAGCTGCCTCTCTGACAAGCTTTTATAGAGGAGTCTGTGTTTCAAAGCCATACTTAAGTTGGGAAGAGATCCTGCCATTCCACAATGATATGGATAAAGTGAAATAGTGATATGAGTATTTCACTTTAAACTACACCTGATTCCTGATGAAAAGGATACCTGAAACAAAGTACCATCCATTCTGATAACTGGCCCTTGACTTGTGAAGGGTCTGACTTTTTTTGATTTGTTTCTCAAATCCAAGAACATACATATGTTTTTTTTACCCATTAAGTGATTGAACTAAGTCTTGGTCTCCCTTTTCATATTAAAAATACCTGTATATTTAAAAAAACTCAGTAGCTGGGGTTTCATTAAGAGTATTTTCCCCTTTTTAAGAATGGAGAACAGTTGTTCTGTTCTTGAAATTAGCTTCTGTACTTCTATACAACCAACTAAATCATAATGACACCAAATAAAACTACTTCTTGACTAGAGCTATTTAGCAAGCTTTCCTTTGATTTTTAGAGCAATAGTAGTAACATTAATCATAGATTACAGCAAATCATCAATAACTAATTTGCCAAGCTGAATTTAATACAAATTATCCCTTTCAGTATAAGGTAACACAGCCTTAAAAATTATTTTATGCTCAATAATTTTATGGAGTGGGCTTGCCATTATTTTCCACTTGTAATAAAAAACCCCGACATCTTAATAATGAATACTTTAATAATGATTGATTTCAATATTATTTCTACTTTTAACTCTACCTTTTTCCCTTTACATAAAAAACATGGGAAAATAAAGGCTTTATAACAACTTTATAAGATGAATTGAATCAGAGAATCCCTCGAGTGGGAAGGGACCCATGAGGATCATCGAGTCCAACTCCTGGCTCCACACAGGACCAGCCAGGTCAGAGCATGTCACTGAGTGCCTCGCCCAGACGATTCTTCAACTCAGTCAAGCTGGATGCTGTGACCACTTCCCTGGGGAGCCTGTGCCAGTGCCTGACCACCCTCTCAGTACAGAACCTATTCCTGACCCCCACCCTAAACCTCCCCTGTCACAGCTTCATGCCATTCCCTCGGGCTCTATCACTGGTCACCAAAGGGAGGAGATCAGCGCCTGCCCCTTCACTCCCCCTCGTCAGGAAGCCACAGACCACCATGAGGTCTCCCCTCAGCCTCCTCTTCTCCAGGCTGAACAACCCAAGGGACTTCAGCCTCTCCTCATAAGACTTCCCCCCAGACCCTCTCACCATCCCCCTTTCCCTCCTCTGGACACTCACCAATAGCTTTATGACCTTCTCATACTGTGGCACCCAAAACTGCCCCCAGCACTACAAGGCAAGGCCGCACGAGCTCAGTGTAGAGCAGGAGTGAATCCATACATTCAGTGAAGTATGATATTTCTGAAACTTACTAAAAAGGATGTAAATTGTTTCATAAGAGTTTATGTTACAAAAGTTCTTAACAAGAGAAGCATTTCTTCCAAGTTCAGCTCTTAAAAACACCCAACAATATTTTCTGCTACATATAAATGACCAAAAAAAGCAGCTTTCACACAGCTCTAACCCCAGCAGGTGGCACTCCCTCTTTTTTAATCTACAGATAGCTTCAGGAATTATCATCTCCATGCAAATTTGAATTTCATTTCATGCAAATTTACTGTCCAGAAAAAAGCAGCATTAAACAAAGCTTTAATCAGACAATACTATATGAGCATTCGCTTTTCCTCAGCTCTATCTTCCCTCCCCACCCCTCCATGAAGATTTTTCTTGTGAGAAGAAACATGTAGGTATCTTACAGGAAGCGTTAAGTTCAGGAAAGGTTATTTCAGATGCAAAAAAAGGAACTTGTAGGGTTAAGATTCAGGGCTGGCAGTAGAAAAACAATGGTATTTAGTCATCCCTTGTTCCCACAACAAGGATAAATTCAGTTTTGTCTTTTGAAATATTTTTGGCTCTCATTTGTTGCTGCACTTAATTTAGGAAGCTTTGCTTTCAGTGGACAGAACTGGAAGTGTTCCTGGTTTATTCTATAAAAGGTACTTACAGCAACTTACACTTGCTTGGTCTTCTGTGACTAATCTTTGTAAAACCAGCTTTTTACTGACAGAACTCACTGATTTCCTTTAGGATACTTCAGTGAGATGAGCTCAAAACCTGACACTTAAGAGGATTTTTTTTTAATAATTTAAGAAATATTTTTACCACAGCTGTGCATTGCCTGCTAGGACATTAAAAGAGATTGTGTTTCCTTACTGCCCTTTCTGCACATTTGGGAAATCAGTTAATATGGCTTTACCACAACATATCTGAAAAGTGAATCACACCCTGACTTTATTTATTTATATTTTTTTTAAGGCAAAGGACACTAAAGGATTTGTAAACCATCACCACAGCAACGCAGCAGTGGGGAACACACAGGCCCGGGAACACACAGGCCCGCGAGCACCCACTTCGCCCCCAGGCCTCTAGTCAGATCAAAGACTTAAACCTTAGGCACAGCCCAACACTTTTATTGATTGCCTTTTCACAGACAGAGAGTAAACATTTAAAAATTATTAATACATTTGGAAAAAAAATATTTTAAATCTCTCTCTTCTCATACTTTGCCCTGTTTCTTTCAACTTTCTCTTGTTTTCTTCATAATAAGGTTATTTTGCGAGTCAGACAACATGAGAGAGAACCTGAGAAGCAAAAACAGTACACAGACTTGCAGCTTTACACATTGATTGACATGTCTAATATTACAGAAATTATTACTCCTCTTGCTCTGTGTCAAGGTCAGTGCAACAACCACGTGCTCTAAGCACTATGAAAGTTTTCTTATTAGCCCTCCTTGTAGCTTAAACTACTTGTCCTTCATTGTTAAGCTTTCCTAACCCTTAAAGCCTTTGCTATTTTTGTACAGGTGCTAGAGGTGGCAACATTTATCTAGAAGTAATTTTCCCCAGTGTTTGCAGAGCAGGTGACCTAACAATTGCAATTTGCTGAACAGTATCAGCAAGGAGGTTACAAGTTCAAGTAACCTGTGTGGTAAGACCTGTTTCTTTGAAGAAGGTGGCAGGAAGTCTATTTTTATAAACATACATGTTTCTAAAAACCCCAAACATCATTATTTTATTGACTGGGTGATCCCCACCATGAGAGAATTTTAGATCCTTTTCCCTTGTGCTCATAAAAATGTAACAGCTTTGAGTTAATAAATAAGTCAGTTGTGCTTCCTCATAAGTATTGTGCACCTTTTAAGTAAATAATAGTAGTCTACAATTAGCAGATTTATCAGATGTTGGGAAAAAAGCTAGGTGGAGCTAGAAAGCTAAACAACATGATACTCAACACTCCCTTGAGGTATCTAGGTGATATCACACCTTAGGCATGTTGAAGATTCAATAACATGTCACAATTAAATGCTCTTCACAGCAATCAAAAGACCTCACTCTCCACTAGTAACAAATTCCTTCCTAAGCAAAGATTTATAGATAAAGTGGGTTAAAATATAACACAAAACATACCAGGCCTTCAAAGCAGCATGTGGTCTCTGGGTCCTACACAAACATCTCTCTTCTGCTAGAAGACACTGCAGTTCATATCTGATGACACCTCAGTAGGAGCCCTAAGTTTATTTCAGGATGCAGTCTCGTACAAAACAAGTTGAATATTAATTTCTAGTTCTTTACAAAGCACTTGAAATATTTTTGTGAAATCATTACTACCAGCTGTATATCAATTAAACATTCCCTTGATCACACTAAGAACAAGCACACAAAAGAAACACCTCATAAACACTGAATAAAATTCAAAATACTACAACAAGCATAGACTAACCTCAAAAATCCTTTCTTCCTACTTGATCCAAAAAGGGAGGGTAGCCACCCTTTAATGACTGTTGATTAGCCTAACAAGCTCCATTTGGTACAGCATAGCATTACCTAAGGGGGCCCAGCATCTGCCTCCACAAATACTCAGAGAGAACAGCCACAGTCCTGCAAGCCTTTTGCAGCAGAGCTGCTTCTGAACATGGGATGAACAGACTGACCTCAGGGGTCTCCCTCTGAGGTCACTGAGCCCACTTTCTAACTTGGTTGCCCTCAAACAATTCACAAGCGTGTCTGATCAGTACATGTATCTACAATAACTCTCAAGTAACGTGTGTTGCTGCACACAGGTGACTCAGAAGTCAGAGACCTAATCGGCTGTAAGTGATTTGTTTAAATAAGTCTCCACCTCCTAAACCTGTCAATTAAACAGAACCTTGTCTTGCTTTTGATAGCACTTAGGTGTTACTCTTTTGAGCATCACTAGAGCTTGCCATACAATGGGGCTGGTCTTAGGACCACTTCTTGTTTTGGTACTCTTCAGTAGCAGTAAGAGGGATTAAACCAGAACTCTTAGAGAGCAATGAACAGGAATTACTACTCCTAGTCTGTTTTACTACTCTGTACAGCTGCATAGTGCTTCTTTCATGTTTTCACCTGTCACTGAAGAGTGTACAGTTCAGCCTTAGGAACTGTGGCAGTATCAGTACCTTGTTTTCTGCTGGACCAGAACCTGGAAAATAAGCTCAAGGTTGGGTGGTGGAATAGGCAAGAGCTGACATGCTCATCTTGGTTCTGCCCTTTTATAGCAAGGTCTTGCAACGCCTGATGAGTCACCTCAGTCAAGAACAGAACCCCAGGTGAAGGGCTTTATATCACATTCAGCACTTGGCTTAATGGATGCACCCCTTCCAAAACTTGATCCAATATCCTGGGCTTGTTTGATTTACTAGTAGACAGGTAGCCTGGGTGCTGGATACTTTCTCAAGGACACTTTAAAACCCTTAGAAAGGCAATGACCAAATCCTGGTGGCTTCTGAAAACAACATTAATCTCTGCATCAGTCCCTGCAGTAAATAAGTTTCAGATAATTTAAGCCAAACCTTTCCACCCACAGGATCTACAGTGGTTTAAATCACATTATTGAAGACTTTTGAAGGGAATTGTCATTCATGTGTTTGAACATAGAAAGACCTGTCTCAGAAAGTGAAGGTCCAGGGGACACCATGTAGTGTAGCTGCAATTGCAGTTCTTTGGCAAGCCCTGTTGTATATTAATTCTTTGCCTCACTGTGATTTTTATAAAACAGTATTCATTATAATGACTTTTTTTTCCCCCCAGAATATATTAGTGGGAGTGTTGAGAGATAGAATTGGCCACAGGAGGAGATGAGGGGAAATGGAAAGGTTCAGGAGACAAAATATGCTGCTGGGCAGCAAGTCTCTTTAGGAATGGAAATCACTGATGCATATTCAAATGCATCTTAATCATCCAAGAATCTAAGTGGGTATTTAGTGTGTTTTATCTAATAGACTTAATTGAAATTTAATATCAACAAATTGTGAAGACAGATTTAATGCCAGAAGATAAATTCAGAAATTATTCCTTTCAGAATGAGCAAATAATGAATTTTTCAGAGAAACCAGATACCTACTCGTTTTTTAGTGTATCTGACACATTGCAAAAGAAACTGAAGAACTGTTACAATAAATTATTCAGGCTGCTGGCTGAGAATAAACTTCCTGGGGCAGGAATTTTGGGGTTGCTTCTTTAACCAAGGGTTTTGTTTAAGGCAGGGAAATGCCTCAGGATTTGCAGACACCGAAAAACTGATTAAAAAGCCAACGTTTGAGAAGTTAAAAAATCTTTTATAGTTTTTAAAAGAGGAAAAAAAAATCCTTTGGGTAAATATATTCAATAAGTATAGAAAAATTTGCTCTATAGATCTATCTCATGATCCTAATTTTTGCTAGAAGCAACTGTCATCTCCAGAAACACTAGACCTTGAGTGAAGGATTCGTGTATTCCTGCTCTGGTACTTAGGCACTAACTTTGCTTCATTTATCTGAGGTAGTTTTTAAATAACGAGCAACGTTAAGACTCAACTGTTCACAAGAAAAAAAAGAGTTACTGACATAGAAAGAGCTCTTTAGTATCTTGTAATCTTTTAGCCCTGCCACACCTATACATTCCCATAAGACCCAATATATGGGGTAGTAACTGGGAACCAAAACCCCATTTACCTCGTGGTCTCAAATATGGATGTGTAGTTGTCCTTAGTCGTATCTCTGTGCAATAAGTTAACGGGCTTAAGTGTAAAAATAACAGCACTGAACCTCTGTTAAGTGTCTAGAGTAGTGGGTAGATAAAATGATGCTAGAGCTACCCAGTTTGCACCAGTTGAAGGCAAGTCCTCTGGTGTTGATGAGTTCACCTCAAAAAACTTGATTGTTTTCTAAGCTGCAGAAGGACGTCGCAGATTTCACAGCAGCAGTCTGGTCACTCCTTGTCTTTAGGAGCAGAGGGATTTATTCTCTCTGCAGACTGAGCCAAGGGTCTGTAAGGTGCCTGTGGATTCTGCTGGGAGTTACTTGTTTCGGTGCTGAGGGAGGCTGTGTAGGACAGAAGACAGGGCCATGCTGCCACGGGCTAAGAAAATTGTCTGTGGTGGCTGAGGGGGTGGCACAGCGTTCCTCTATTTACATTACCTCTCTTCAGACATCCAGACTTATAAGGGAAACTTGGAGAAAAAAATAGAAAAAAGAGAAAAAGTTAATGTGTTCCTCATTGGTGCCTTTCTTCATAACATCATCTTATTCATGCTTGCTTCAGCAAGTGCAGGGGCACAGCTGCCAGAAGGGCTATGATCTGGGAACCAGTCACATGTCACCAGGCCCCCAGTGGGTCCAGTGCAAGCCCCATTCAAGGCTGAAACTGCTGCTGGAGTAAGCATGGCGGCAAGGGAGTTTTGGCCAAACGTGAGGCAGCGAGGAGACAGGTTCATGTAGCAACACTGGGTGGCTTTGTGGTGAGCCTGGAGTTTTGGGAGAAGTTGCTTGAAAACCATATGGCTGCACTGATAGGCTATCCCTGAAGAAAAGGTGGTATAACTCAGAATACCCATAGGCTGGTGTTTGTAACAGATTTCTGTTTATGCCTCGTTATCTGATTCACTGTTAATGCTCTTCAGCATAAGCCTCTTCTCCCACATCAATAAAACCTCCCTGCAGAGACTCAGGTGCAACAGGAATAGAGATTACAGCAGTGAGACACAGTAGGAAGCTTCTTTGCTCCCAGGTTGCATAACCCCACAAAAAGAGTCTTGTTTAGGCTAACATTTTTTTTTTTAAATCTTTGTACTAAGGTAGTAAACTATGCTGCTTGCTTTATTCTTGAAAAAGAAATTCAGATCTGACACCAATCAAAAGAAACAGCAAATATTAGAGGCAGACAAGGAAATAACAAACATTGAGTGCAGGTATTCAGGTAACTGGTATTTCTCTCGTCAAAGAGCTCCAGGACTTTAAGAATCCATAGAATCACAGAGTGGTTTGGGTTGGAAGGGACCTCAAGGATCATCAAGCTCCAACCCCCTGCCATGGAGCAGTTTTCCCAAAGCCCCATCCAACCTGGCCTTGAACACTGCCAGGGATGGGGCAGCCACAGCTTCTCTGGGCAGCCTGTGCCAGGGCCTCACCACCCTCACAGGGAAGAATTTTTTCCTAAAATCTAATCTAAATCTACCNTCTTGTGTTTGGGGGCACCAGAAATGGATGCAGTGCTCCAGGTGGAAATGAGCAAATTACAGTAATAGTTGGGTTTTTTTGTAAAATTCTTTGGAAAATTATTAGAACTGCCAATGTCCATGTGAACTGTTATGTCTAAGTTACAAGGCGGTTGAAACAACATTCCCAAAATCAAAGAGCAAACAGATAGTATTTAATTAGGCTGATAATCACCTCTGTCATGCTGGTGTGCCTGGGTCCAAACTGAGTTGACCAGAGTCTTTTTTTTTGGTTTTTTTTCTTCAGTACTTTGGCATTGATGTATGCCTGAAGATGATTAGAGAGCACTTCACCCCGAATCTACTGACTCCAGGGTCCTCCAGCATTCATGTTTGCTATGCTTTTTGTATTTCACAGTCCATCAACATTATGGAGAGGACCCTGCAGAAATATGGAAGCTATGAGAAATTTGAACAGGCCACTGGAGGCAGCTTGCTGACCAAAAGTCGCATCTGGAACCACGTCAGGAAGTACATGGTGAAAGAAGGCTGCCTTGGTGAGGTAAGCGGCACAGCGGATCGGGGAAGACACATGGATGTCGATGAAAATACACATGGATTGCCCCAAGGTACCATCTGGGAGGGCTTTATTCCATATTGATGAGAATGTTCCCTCCATTGGGCTGTGCCTGGTCTAATTTTTGAACAATTTGGAAAAAATTTCCTTTGTGAATGCTTGAGCCATCTCTTGGAGCCCGTTTCCTAATGCATATATGCTGGTTTGTAAACTCACCTCTTCTGGGAGTACCCAAGAACAACACCCTTCCTTCCCTCCTTTTTCTCAGCTGCTTGGAGGCTAGCACATTTCCATTTATTCACCAGTTCTGCCATCCATTCTCTTGTATCAAATTATTTATACTGAAGGAAAGAGAGTTAAGGAAAGGCCAAGAACAATAAGCAGCAGCCCAAGAGACAGATTTCTATGAAGGAGCCCAAATGAAAGTGACAGAAGTGAATGAAAATATCTTAAAGAGGATGGCTTGTTGAGTAGCTGAGTGCTTTTTTTTTCCTTTCTTTTTCATTTTTGAAAGTCCTGTGCAAAAAAAAAACAAACCCTATATCCTATATTCAGGATTTAAAAAGTCCAGTATGACTGAGTTATGCTGAATTGCTTGGAAGAGCCAAATGAAATTGAATGTATTAAAAATAATAGTAGTTATTATTATAAAGAATTATTCCAAATGAAAATGCCAGCTGACAGAGTCTGAGACTTGACTGAGATTGCTGGCAGTGAGCGAGAAGTGTCTGGATTGGGAGATTAATAGAAAATAATTAGTTTCCCAGAAACTAGGTTTAATTAGAAAACATAACATTATTAGGGGAAATTGGCAAATTCCTCACACCCAAAAGGGAGACTATGATTTGACAGTCTGATGCCAGTATTTCTGTGTTTTTAAGGGTGAGGTTATAAAACTACAGTTTAGAGGAAGCAGAAAAGAAATACTGGTCTTTGCAGTGCTTGTACTCCCTTTGCCATGATTTTTGTCTTTGGAAAGCAGGATCCTACAGCCTTACTGAACATCCCATGCCCTTCTTAATACTCTACTTTATCTGCAAAAATACTGTCAAAACTTTATGCTTAGTATGGTTTCAAATGCTATGAATACTTACTGTTTTAAGAGGTGTTAATAAAGCTAAGTGGCACCCAGGCTTTAAATGCTTTAGGGTTTACCTATCTTTCCTGCATCTTAAATAGGATTTTTATGGTACTGTCATGCTAATGCCTTTGATCCCTGGGTCATTTTTTGATAACTTTGATAATAAAAAAAAAAAAAAACAAACCCAAACCTCTTTTAAGTCCTCTCCCTTGTTCTCTTCTGAGCAGTACTGTGAGGAGTTTCTTCAGTTTCATGAAGAGAGAAAGGTACTTAATCTTCAACAAAGACTATCCCTTCTCCCCTCTCAGTCACTTGTTTGAAAGGTCATTTTAAACTCAAATAACGAAATATATCAGTATGTGTTAATTTCCTTCTCTGTCAGGTTTTGTTGTGATTACCCACTTTCCAAAAGAAAGCAGGAGAGCAAAAACTACATTCCTGTGTAAAAGTAATCAAAACAATACCAGCATTTCAGTAATTTTTCAAGTCTGCATCATGCATCAGGAAACAAAATGCTTCCTTGAATATATATTATTCAATAATATGTATTGAATATTGAATATATATATTCAATACTGGAAGGGGAAAGGGAAAAAGCAGTGAGAAGAGAGCTCCTTGCTACCTGAACTCTCTCATCTTCAGATTGTGGTCCATCTCACGGAGGACCTGCTTTCTCGAGCCTCCATGACAGTGGTGAATGGCCGCCCCACTCTCACTATCAATATCTCCACCGCGCGAGAGCACTGGCTGGAAGGGATGCTGAGACATGAAATTGGTAGGAGCATGACAGCAGTTCTTCAGTCAAAGGAGGGTACTTGCATGCATTCTTACTTCTTTTGCAGTGATGGGCCAGGTGCTGCCAGGTACAAAGGAAGAGGGGACGTCCCTGTCGAAAGAACATGTGCTGTAGGTGTGCCAAAAGGAAGGAGAAACCTGTCTGGGAGGGAGAAACCTCTTTAGCGCTGTGCCACTGCAGTGGGAGGGAGATAATTGGGTTGAGGATGAAGAGAGGTCACCTACATTATCATCTTAGGTCAGAGTGAGCTTTTGAAGTGAGTCTCCCAACTGGTCCCACTCACTGCACTGGGATTCACATGCCAAAGGAATCTTGGAGCAGGCAAAGCTCCATCCTTTCAGGTGATGCTGGCCCTGCAGCTACGCTCCAGGGCATACCTTCTGTGCTGTCCCTGCTGGGGATGGTTTGCTCATGAGAGAGCAACTTAGAGCTTCTCTGAAGTAAAAAAAAAAATATAATAAAAAATAAGGGAACAACCATTCAACCTCTGCACCAACCACTTTATAAATCTGCTGCTGTAATGCTGCACCTTTCCCAAATATAGGCATGCTTTAGGTATGAAGAATCAACCCACTGATGCCTAAACAGGTGCAAGATTGCCCTGGTTTTGAACTACACAAGGTAGGCCCAGCCCCATGGAAAATTTCTACAGCCTCTTCAGTGAATGCATTTTAGTTAAGTGCATCAATAAACTTGGCTACTGCCTGAATTTTAACTGAAGACTAATTCTTGAACCACTGTTAACCCACACTGTGAGGGGACATAGCCTCGTCCAAGGCTGCAGCAGCTCTGTTCAGTCACCTTCAGGAGGGAACATTTCTGCCTCCTTCCTTTGATCCTCCTCCCTTCTGTCCTCTGTGATGCTTCGCCCGAGCTAGAGGCATTCAGCACGTAAGACACTTTGGAAAATTCCTTGCCATGGATTTGGGAACTCAGGTCCTGCTGACATTGGAATTCCTTTGGCATTCTTGGGAATCCCACTTGCAGTCTACAGGTGAATATTTGCACCATGTACCTACCTCTGCCTAAAGCTGGTGCTTCTCCCAGTGCCCAGTTCGGAATTCTGAAATGGACGTTTCCTCCCGTATCGTGTAGCTTTACCTAATCACTATATGCTCTTGTTCCAAGTCCCATCTTCTTTTCTTGTCAGGAACTCACTATTTTCGGGGTTTTAACAACAACAGCCAGCCTTGGTGCAACTGGAGTGGCCGTAGGAAGCACGGGTTGAAACCAATCAACCCTACAGAAGAGGGGCTAGCGAGCATTCACAGCGTCCTGTTCCGCAAAGACCCTTTTCTTTGGAGAGCTGCCCTGCTCTACTACACAGTCTATCAGGCCAGCCAAATGTCCTTCAGTCAGCTTTTCCAGGATGTGGGGAAATTTGTCAAGGACCCCAATACTAGGTGGGATTACTGCGTACGAGCCAAGAGAGGGTGGACTGACACGTCGCAGCCAGGTGGGTTCCTTGTTTCTCTTCTCTCTGTTGGTGCTTCAGGGAGGTTTTCAGAGCTCCTTCACCATGCCACACAGTAAAACCTCTGCAGAAGAGGAGAAATGGGACCCTGCACTTTCTGAAATGGGGCAGCAGGGGTTCAGCAAGGCTGAAACTGCACAGACTTTCGAACTGCCCCAGGAGTGGATACTGGGTTTTTGTGAGGTGGGGAACATAAATGGCACAACCATGAAAAGGTTCACGCTCACACTTTGACCATTACTAGAGATGTAATGCTGCTGCACATACACACTCCACCTTGTGCAGTTGACTGCTTTCTCTGGGGAGTGGGTTTAACCTTCTAGTTAGTTACAGAAAAGGCTTTGGGATATAAATACCTATTTAAAACCAAAATGGTTCTGCTCATAACGACTCCCAGGAACACGCCTCGAACCAACCCCGCGAGAGTGCAACGTGTCTTGATTCTTTTTCAGGCTGTTTCAATAAGGATCAGGTGTACCTGGATGGCATCCTCCGAATCCTGAGGTACAGGGAGTCCATTGATTTCCATCTTCTGACAGCCCTTGGAAAGGTGAGTGGACTCATTCTTCCTGAAGCATATGTTTTCAGCACTTAAGCCTGCCTGTAAAGAGATGAGAGTCACCGTGCTCGTGTTTACTTTGACCTAGAAATCTCTCTTCTCTACAGCACCTTGCATTACAGAGTGCAAGTTATAAATACTTTGAGCTATTAAAAGCTTCTACCAGCTTTTCCTCATTCTTTTATCAGACTAAGATTTTTATGGTCCTGGTTCTCAGACTTGCCTCTTTTTACTGGGTTCTGCCTGACTTGCAGAGCAGCAGACTGCCTTGGGCAAGCAGGACAGGTGGCAAATAAGGTGGTGGTTCAAGCAAAACCAAAAATTTACCATCTGATGCTAATGCATCTGCTTCTTCCACCATGAACAAGCTGTTATCTCAAATTTCTCTCACTGATAGCTCCTCTGATCTCTGAAAACCAGTTGGTTTTCTCCCTAGAAAAACATTACATTCACAGAACGTATTTATGCCCATTCTAACCATCACCGCTTGTTTGTTCTGAAAATCATGCTAAAAGTGCAGAATCTTTGTCACTCTTCCCAAACCAAATCCTTGGATTGCCACATTTCCACAGTTCATAAAGCAGGGCTCATGCTCACCTAAACCAGGATGCAAACTGGAGGGTCCTTGTGCTCGCATTCACACCTGCTTTACCAGCAACGATCCTGCCTCCTTGGCAGCGAGGGGGTCATGAAGAGAGGTGACATATTATGGTAGAGGGTCTTGGTCCACATTTAAGAAGCTTTGCCTCTGGTGTCAGAAACACCCATATTGGTGAGCACAGCTGTTTAGGTAACTGAACCAAGTTAGGAAGCTCTGTAAATAAAATGGCACAGTCACATTTAAGTCTCTGCAATGTCATTCTCTGGAACTTCCTTTTGCTTTAAGCCTGCCTAACTCCACATGGTTTCAGCCTGCTAAACTACCAAGCACATGCTGTTCCCATGCTGCTTTATCCCTCTCCCTCCTCAGGGAGGCTGCAGGCTTGTCAGGACACTTCAAAAACATAGTAAGTCACTCCTCATATAATTAACAGATTCCACTGTAATCCACAGGGCACGTGTCCATGGGGAGGGTCTACAGGGAATTTAATTCTAGCAGCATTTAGAAGTGCTCAAGTTTACTACTTCCAAAATCAAGGGGTCTTAAACTCTACTTGGAATGGTTTTGCTGCACATGGCTTCTGCAGTCGAATTTCCAGTTTGGCTACAAGAGCGGTTTCTCTCTCAGCATCACAGATGGGTTGAGGTCTGCAGGGACCTCTCAAGATCCTCTAGGCCAACCCCCAATCTTAAGCAGGGTCAGCTAGAGCAGGTTTCCCAGGACATTGTCTAGTTGGGCTTTAAATATCTCCACTGACAGAGACTCCATGACCTCACTGGGCAGCCTGTGCCAGTGTTTTACCACCCTCACAGTACAGAAGCCGTTTGTGTTCAGATGGGATCTTGTGGGCACCGCTGCGAAGAGCTCAGCTCATTATTCCTTCCCATCAGGTGTTTATGCACACTGGTAGTATCCTTCTGAGCCTTCTCCAGGCTCTCTCAGCCTTTCCTCTCAGTCCCAGCTCTCTCAGACTTAACTCTGTGGTCCCTTTATACTCATAGTGACCCTTCAGTGGATAAGGGGAAGGTGACCGATGTCATCTACCTGGACTTGTGCAAGGCCTTTGACATGGTCCCCCACCACATCCTTAGCTCTGAACTGGAGAGATGTGGGTTTGATGGGAGGACCATCCAGTGGAGAAGGAATTGGTTGAGAGGACACAGACAAAGGGTGGTGGTCCTTGGCTCTATGTCCAGGTGGAGGCCGGTAACCTCAGCCTGTGTGTCTTCCAGCTCAGAGAAAAAGCACAGGATTTAAACATAAGGAAGCTCAGCATTTAGTGGGAAAACCTTGATTGCTTGTTGAAGATTCTCAGTGTCATAACAAGCAAGCTCATCTTTCTCCAGCATGCCTACCTTGGGCACATTTCCATTGCAAATCAAATCAAGTAGCACCATAATAGGAGAGGAAAGCAGTCAGCTCTACTGCTGTGAAGAGATCACTCTGTGCTTTACTGGGTCATTGACACAGCTGTAAAATCACTGCTTTCTCCTGTGAATGGAGACAGGATGGAGCCCTGCTGAGCTTCTGTGTCTTCTCCTCTCATCTGAGTGCTGGAGATCTGGCTGAGGGAGGCAGCCAGTGCTTCTGGCATTATGTATGGAGTAGGAGAGAGCAGTGTGTGGAAGCAGAAGACACACAAGCTGTTCAGCATGCCTAGAAAGGACTGAGGAAGGAGCTCCAAGCCTGAGAAAAGGTGCTTTTCAGAAGGGGCAGGTTTAAATTTTTGCCTGTGGCAGCACTGCAAAGCATCCATACAATAACCTCGAGCAGGTAATATTAAAGAGAGACATAGAATGCAGATAATTGGGTGCAGTTCAGTATAGCATAACTACCAGAGTTTTAAAAAGCAAGAAAATGTCACCTATTACTGGTTTTTTCCCAAGAATGTGAACACATCACAAAGAGTCTGGTTTAGTTAGTCTCAGTCTTTTTTACCAGCTATAATGATTTTAATTACACATGACAAACAACCTGTTCCCACCACAGGATGAGATTGTGGGTTTGATGTCCTCAGGATGTTAACTTCTATTATATACATTTATTTTTTTATTTACAATTGCAGGGACTGGGGAAATACATCCCATTCAAATCATACCTCAGATCACAGGTTCTTGTTTCCAGCAGTAACAGAAACCCTATAGATGATAGATAGGATGGATTAGGTTGGAAGGGAACTTTAAAGGTCATCTAGTCCAACCCCCCTGCAGTAAGCAAGGACACCTCCAACTCGATCAGAAGTGGCTTGAGTAAGCCCAGACACAGGGGTAAATTAATTTTTTTTTAATTAGGATGCATCTTGTCATTGCAGCTGAAAAAGGACACTGTACTCAGGTGCAAATTCACTCTCTTTGCTGACTTTCTTCTCGCTACCATCACAAGGTGAAGACCTATCTCTGACTGCCTCTGGGCAGGTTTAGCAATCTGGGTTGCACCCTTCTATAGAATCATAGAATCA
>VXBZ01005516.1:23587-35454 GCA_013399135.1 Heliornis fulica
CATATTGTTGGCCCCAGCCCAACCATCCAGCCTGTCTATCTTTCCAAAGAGCCTTTCCATGCCCCTTACACATAGGTGACTGACTCAAGCTCGCTTTAATCTCCTGAGTCGAGGCCAGCACCTGCTAAGAGGGCAGGCTGTTCCCAGGGAACCCTGACTGCGCAGCGCTCGGCTCCTGAGGAGAAACGCGGCCTGGAAAGTTCAGAAGGAGCAGGCTCTGCTCTAGAGCCACCTGGCACAAACCTGCTGGGAGGAAATGGGATGTGCCAGTTAGCAAGCACTGCCAGGCTCGGGGGTTTGCCAGTACATATGCTTCTGTCTGTAGGGTGCCCAGAACACCCAGCTTGTAGGCAAAGTGGGAACTGCATAAATTTCACCACACTGGAGAGCCCTATGCTCGCAGGGCAGCTGGTGTAGCTGTTGCACAGCCAAAGCACTCACTCTTTCTGGACCATCATTCACAACCCTGTGAGCTCAAGACCTGAAGCTCACAGAGTCATTAAGACTGTGGAGAAAAATCTCATCTTTCAGTAGAGAAAAAAAAAAAACAAAAGAGTAGTAGCCCTGTAGTAGCTGAAAAGAGAGAGTGTCACACCTATTGACTGGGGAAAGAAAAAAAAACAGGGGATGCTTAAAGGTTGCAGATGCTGTAGTTAGGTACTAGAGGTGCATTTTAATTTAGCTTTGGATAAGCACATTTGCTAGTGAAAATGAAACCATCAGGGTTCAGGTCAGCAGGCACCCTGCCTTCCCCAAAGCCAGAGCTCACCTGCTTCCTGTGCCATGCCCACCCTGCACCCCCTTTCTAGCTCCTCAGCCTTTGGCACAGTGGTTTTGTCATTCCTGCATCAATCTTTGAGGAGAGACCCCCCAAGACTCACACACACTCCATCCTTTCCCTCTCTAGTCCTGCAGCTGCCATAGGTTGTTCACGTTCATGTTTCCACGGGCCCGTTCACCGCTTGAATCCAAAGCAGAATTGGGAAGTGTGAATTTGCTAAATTTCTCTTATTTATCTTTTTTTTGTATCTCCCACTGGGGCACACAGATACATTTTTAAAGGCTTCTCTCAAGCCTTTAAATCCTCCTGCTCTGGGATCTTTTCTCATCTATAAGAGAGAATTAGGAGTGGCCACAGAGAAGTAACGGGACTGTAGCAGTAAATTATCCCCTGTCCTTCCTTACAGATCTCCTATGAGGATGTGGAGCGCCTCAAAGGATTGGCTGTGGTTGACAACATGAGGGTCCCACACTTCTTGCAAGACCATGCCCGATACATGGAGCACTTGGAGAAGATCATGGAAGTCAATGAGCTGACTGATGAAGAGCTCCAGGATCTCATAAATTAAGAGTGTCAGCCCACCATTCACGTACTCTGTGCAACTGAAGACCTGGACTTCCCAGAGCTTGCAAAAATGGACTTCTGAGGGCCAGGGTAGGAGGGAAGGATGGCCAGAATATGTGGAATTAAGAAAAAGTTCCTTTACATTCCTTTTGCATCATGATTGTATACTGATGTGGGGTTTTTTTTAAGGGTTTGAGCATTTTTTAAAAATTCTGCCTCAGAAATTCCATTGCAGTGACCTGCCCAACCCTCTGCTTTGTTTGACATGCTCAGTACAGCATTTTCACTGTCTTGCTTAAGACACTGCCTCTGCCCATCCAGGTTTAGAGGTGGAAGAAAGGAGCAAGTGGAGAAATTTCCCCCCTCCCCCCTC
Source organism: Heliornis fulica (assembly GCA_013399135.1). Lineage (NCBI taxonomy): Eukaryota > Metazoa > Chordata > Aves > Gruiformes > Heliornithidae > Heliornis > Heliornis fulica. Next base: position 25,306 of record VXBZ01005516.1, read on the forward strand.
AGTTCACATGTGTTTGCCCCATCTTTGGCCACAGCTGTCACAGTTCACAGCAGCAGAACTGCTGTGGCTTGTCCTGTGTCACTGTCTGAGTTAACTCCTTCCCACTTGGTCCCCACTGCAATGAAAAAGAAAGTCTGAAAACACAGTGCACAGAAGCAGGACTTGGTGCCACAGGACCAAAGCTCTGTGACACTACAAGGGCTTTGGTGATGGGTTTGGTTTTGAATTTTTTACTGGAAGGCTTAGCTTTTAAAAAGAAGAAGAAAAGTATTGCAGTTTTAATGACTTACAGGTAGCAAAGTTATTCCCTTCATCCCCTCAATAAGTATCTGTGTAGTACATGTCTCGGGATGAGGAATTCCAGGAAGGGTCTCCCTCCTCAGAGGACTTCTAAGAAACATAACACAGCAGCATTGTGGAAGGAGGATTTTGTGACATAATGTGTTTTAAATACATTCAGGAACACGGGGACACCACTCAGCCCAGCAGGCATCGCCCGCTTCTCCGGGTCACCCGAGACGACGAGAGGGCCCAGTCCCGTTCTGAGCTGTGCCTCCATGCTACAGCGAGCTTGAGCTTGCAGAGCTCCTTGCAGAGACAAGGTGGAAATGGGAGGAGAAGACAACTCACAAGTGCCCTACTCCTGTGTTCCAGCAGAAGTGCTGCACCCCTCTGAAACAACCATACCTCTGTTTTAACTGCTGGTGCTATACCCAGAACCCAGAAGAGAAGCACCTTACCAGAAGGCATGGCTAGGCAGATGGGAGATGGGTGACACAGGAGGACTTACTGTGTGACCTACATTTTTTCTGATCCAAAGTATGGAATTATGGAGGCAAATTGAGTTTTGCACCTCTAAGTACATTGGCAAAGGGGTTTGTTTTAGTAGGTGGCATGTCACCAGGGCTCCTCCCAGGAAGCAGCTGCCCAGGAGAAGCTGGGCAGGAACAAGAGGGAACCTCGGACAGGGCTTCAGCCATTTCTTCCCCTTCTACCTTGGCCAACTGGTAACAGGCTTGGGCCTGGATTAGGTGAGTAGTAGGTGGGGTCAAGTTTATATTTTGTGCCCAGGACATTACCAGCCATCACAACAAAGCTTGGAGAACACATTTGCTAATCCATTAGAAAAGTCTGTGAGGAAAAGCTCTCGGTTGGCTACAAGGTCTGAAGGCTTTTGAGTAATAAAACCCAAACAAGCCCCAAAAGCAGCTGCCTTTTAGATAGCATTGCTGGTGTGTTTGCAGCAGCTGGCTGCTTCCAGAACAGAAAATGCACTTGACAAGCATCAACTTACTAAATTTGGTTATTTTGGAGGCAGGGACCAAGAACTGCTCACAGCAGCCTTGATTTTGTATTGTCAGAAAGCCTTTCGGGCTCTGTATGTGGAAATTAAAGCCCTTTTTCCCCCTCTTTCCTCCCTTCAGACCCTCTAGTTTGATCCCTTTGGTTTAGAACCACCCCAAGCAGCCTGATGGGAACCCTTTGCAGTCATGGTCCTATGTGCTCCAGGTTTTGGCTCCTTTGGCCAGAAGGCAAACAGGCAGCTGAAGGTTGTGGTCGAAGCTGCCTTGGGAATACATGGGGCAGAGACCGTTTGAGCCTCACCACTGAGGCTTTACCTCAAAGTACCAGGCCTACAGCCCTTTCTCCAACATCCAGGTGACTCTCTTACTGCCCTGTAGTCCTCAACACCATGACAGACCTGTACTTGGAGGCCTGCACCACATCTTCTCCAAAGCAGTAGATGCCACTGAACCTCTTTGTTACCCTGAAACAGGTTGGCCTCGTGCAACGTTGGGGTCTGGAAGTGGTGGCTGTCAAAGTTCCAATGTAGCAATAGATAAAGCTGACAGACCTGTCCTTCCTTTGTAAAAGTGTTTCCTGTTTTGAAGTGTAACTTTTGTAGCTCTTCCTGATTTGTTTGGGGTTTTTCTGCTGTAAGGGGGCTGTTTACTAAGTCAGGGTACTGAAGTTCTGTAATAAAGTGTTACCACAGAATCACAGAATGTCAGGAGCTGGAAGAGACCTCGAAAGATCATCCAGTCCAACCTCCTGCCCAAGCAGGATCATCTGGAGTAGATCACATAGGAACATGTCCAGATGGGTCTTGAATGTCTCCAGAGAAGGAGACTCCACAACCTCTCTGGGCAGCCTGTTCCAGTGATCTGTCACTCTCACAGTGACAAACTTCCTCCTTATATTAAGATGGAACTTTCTGTGTTCCAGTTTGGAACCATTTCCCCTTGTCCTATCACTGGCCATCACTGAGAAGAGCCTGGATCCATCCTCCTGACACTCACCCTTTACATATTTATAAACATTAATGAGGTCACCCCACAGTCTCCTCCAAGCTGAAGAGCCCCAGCTCCCTCAGCCTGTCCTCATAAGGAAGATGTTCCACACCCTTCATCACCTTGGTAGCCCTGTACTGGTCTCTCTCAAGGAGTTCTATGTCCTTCTGGAACTGAGGGGCCCAGAACTGGACACAATACTCCAGGTGAGGTCTCACCAGGGCAGAGCAGAGGGGGGGGAAGGACCTCACCTGACCTACTGGCCACCCCCTTTCTCATACACCCCAGGATGCCATTGGCCTTCTTGGCCACGAGGGCACATTGCTGGCTCATGGTCATCCTGCTGTCCACCAGGACCTCCAAGTCCCTCTCACCCACACTACTCTCTAAATTCCAGAGCTCCCCATTACAAATCTCTCCAGGGAGCCCTGTCATCTCGTGGTCCAGCTCTCTCACATACAGATGCCGATACCGCTCAAGGGTGGTGGGTTCTGCATGGAAATGCTGCAGAAGCTATTGGCTGTTGTGCCTTGCAAGGCAGCTGAGTACTCCCACCTCACACCCCCTCTCCCTTGCTCACTAGCCCAGAAAGCCTGAAATCTCACCCCTCTGCAGGCTCCCAAATCCCTGCTCTCCTTCCTCTCCCAGTGCACCCCAGATAAACCTTCTGCAGTGCAGAACGCAATGCTGGAGATCTCCTGGGCTGGTGTGTTTGTGGGCAAACTTCACATTGCTGGGGCTGATCTGTGGGGCCACCACCACTCCCAGATCATTCTTCCAGCACTGGAGTGCCAGGCTGGTGAAGCTGGACGCCCTGCAAGCAGGAGCAGGGGCACCTCCAGCACCAAGAGTCCCTCCTGGTGACGTTCCTGCCCGTGTGGCGAGGAGTGAAAGAGGGAAATCGTTATGTGGATGGAAATCTGAGCATGGATGGAGTTGGGGTGGAAGGTCCATCCCAAAAAAAAGAATTGAATACCAAAACCCAATCACAAAAGGAAACAGCTGGAGCAGTTGTGGGGTTTGTTTAAAGGAATTGTTCATTTAAAGTGGTGGTGGTAATTTTTGAGTGTATTAGCACCAAATTAAGGAGTTATTTCACTTCAAGACGTGGTTTGAAATGAGGTTGTCCATCTTTGATGTACAGAGGCTTCAACAAACAATTTTAGCTGATGTAATTATGGACTTTTCACATTAACGTCTTACGGCGCCGCTGAGGTGTTCCGTGTCTCCCCTAACCACAGGGTGCCCCCAAGAAGCTCCAAGCTCCTGTTCCCAAAGTGTCTGTGCTCTCACAGGCCGAGTGACAGCTCTTCAGGTGACAAAGAAACCAGAGCTGAAGTTAGAGTGTTGGCCACCACGCGAAGCAGGGAAGATGTGTGATGCTGAGGGGCTCTGGTGGAGAAACATGGCACACACCAACCAACACCAGCCCCCCCACAGCTACTCCATTAGACTCTGCCCCAGCAGCACCCTGAAAACGGTGCTTGAAGGGTCTCAGGTATGTACTAGGGCCCACTTTCCACCTCAGTCCACAACCCAAACAAGACTGGTCATGCTGTCTCCTCCAGCTTACTTCCTTGTCTCTGCTGCTTGGATTTTGTCCTGGTCTCTACCATTCATCCTGCAGCCTGTGTTCATTTAATCCCAGTCCTTCACCTTCTTTTTCTCTCAGGGATATGTTCTCTGCCACATCATCTACCTCTGAGCCTAGGAACTAAGTCACACAGAATCACAGAATGACAGGAGTTGGAAGGGACCTCCAGAGATCATCTAGTCCAACCCCCCCTGCCTGAGCAAGTCAGTTTGCTCCCACCCACAAAAAAAAAAACCCTCCAATAATCCATACATGATCTATGAGTCTACCTCTTCTTCTTCCTCTCCCCCAGTGGTATCTTAAAGCTGAGGTCACCTGTATTTCTTTATCTTTTCAGCTTTCAGAAGAGAAGCTTTTCCAGGTTTGGGTATGTCACCAGACACCCAGGTCCTCGTGGACAAACCTCCAGCTGTAATTCACTGCTCCATTTGTTCTCCCCACTCCACCCTTCCTCCACTTTCCAGCCCCTCTCTGCCCCACGCTCCTCCAACTCCCAGCATCCTTTGCTCAGACATTTCTCTACCCTTCTCCTTTAGACCTTCCATGTAACACCTACCTCCTAGACATGCATCACTTGGGGGGAGTCCTGCCAGTCCACTGGCACGTCCCCACCATCCAAAGGCTCCCCATGCCTTCACAGTCTCTCACACAACCCCTCTACCCACCTTGGAGGTTCCTTCACAGGTTGTCAGCAGTCTAAAGAGACAAAGAAATCTTTTACCTTCTGCTCTGAAGTGGTTAGATACAGCTCTGGTCACACCTCCCCGGCCTGGAGCCCTGCCCCAGGCAGAAGGGAGCAAGGACAGGTCCCAAGCCTGGTGGGACAGGCTTGTTTCTAAGTAGGAAGCAAAGCATGGTGCCACAAGCAGATGTGCTACCCTCTCTGTTCCAGATGTGATAGGGAAAAGCAAGGTGTGTATCAGCTGACCACCTTTTGGGTCTCCCAACCTCCACACACTCCCCCCACCCAGGCACAGGGCAGAAGGCAGAAAAGAAACCTAGCACAAGCGCTTTTCTTCCAGCACCTTCCTGACCCAGGGAACACGTGAGTGGATGAGGACAGGGTGAGATGTCCCTTCAGAGCAGCTGGAGAAACCACAGGCACAGAGCAGAGTGACCACAGGATCACTTGGAAAAGGAGTAACAGTTGAAGGAACCAGGTTAGGGTTTCTCCATACCAGAGCACACAGGAGTAGCCCAGCCTGACTCGGCCTGTGAAGGACCTTCACGGGAGCAGGCCAGCAACCTCAAGCCATGAGAGAAGCAGGGCACAAAGTAACCACCCAGCTGCCAGGCTGTCCCTCCTGTCTACCAGCATGCCAAGGGATGAAGAAGATCTCAAGGGTTAAGTCTGGAGGAGGGAGAAGCTTCCTTGAAGCTTGGGGTGGGAAAGTGCTCGGAGAGCTGGGTGCTGGTGCTCCTCCCGCTACCTCCTCACAAACAGCTTCAGCGTCACTGCGGTTCAGGTGTGTGCACAACAACACCTGTGCTTTCACACACCTCAGAGAGACACCCCTAGGGACACCCCTCAGGATGGGAGCATCTCATCACATGGGGTTACAAGATGGCCAGGTGGTCACTGACATGTCACCCAGCCGCATCCCTCCCTAAGTGTACACGCAACCTGTGGGCGCCCTGGAGTAAGTCCTCTTAGCTACTTGGATTCTTTGCAGGAGCTTTCACTTCCAGACATGGTAGTAAAGTTACTAAAGGCTCCAAACCCCAGTAACCAACCAACCAAAACCCCACAGCACAACCTCATGAGAAAAGGATCTGCTCCAGTGTACACGTAGCTCCTAAGTTCTAAGCTGTTGAGCCTCATTATCTCCTCAAGTGTTGGGTGGATGGGAGGAAGAAACCCAACCCATGCACCCAACTGAATGAGCAGAAGAACAGGGCAGCAGCACAGGCTGGGGCAAAGCAGCCATGGGTTCCATCTAGAAATGAGGTCTCATCCTGCTCTGCAGGACGTGGGACACAGCCCAGAACTGCCGAGTGGTGATGGAGGGAGCTGTTGGCAAGGTGCTTCTGTCCCACCCCGAGAGCAGCAGACTCACAAAGAGTCACTGCTGCCTCCCTTCTGAGGATGAGTAGGGTTGTGCTTCCCAGAAGAGCCTTTCTTCTCAGCCCATGTCTGCTTGGGTGGGGGAGGACTTTGCATTTTGCTTTAGAGAAACAAATGCCTCCTAAGAAGTTTTTCCCATCTAGAAATTCCATATGGAAGTGTGAAGTCTGGAAAGCCAAAGGCCAGGAAATAACTGCATATGGCTTTGCTTTGCTTCCTGAAGTGAAGGAAAAGCTCATGACCTAAATATAGATCGTTTCCACCCAATTTCTGACTGCCTGAACTTATGACCTGAAGTGTCCTCAGGGAACAGCAGCTGCTGCCCCAGGAGCTCCGCTTCCCATCATGTCCAGCTCCTGCCCTTGGCCAGGATGCTCCATCAAGGCACCAGTTTTCACACCAAAATAAAATTCTGAGAAGGAGGCATTCAGGGGTCTACAAAAACCTTCCAGTCTCCTGGTCTGGCCCTTTCCTGTCCTCTAGAAATCCTGAGCACCGACTCCTACGAGGGCTCCTCAGTGCCCAGACCCGGTGTCCATCAGGCTTACAACCAGCTCATCATCCTCCAAGGGTGTCACACGTGGAAAGCAGAGCAACCTTCTGAAGGGCAGTGGATCCACCAAGACAGAGAGGCACCCCTGATCCCCAACACAAAATAACCAGGCACATACCTCCTACTGATGGTCCATGCATGGCAGAGCTCCACCTGTGGGCATCCAGCTCCTCTGTCCTCCTCTCTGACCTTGTGGGATCCACCTTACTTCATGGCATCTGTCTATTCACTGAGTAAACACCTTCCCAGAGCTTCTCACTTCCTCTGGAGCAGGCTGAGCTCTGCAAGCCCTGGGCTACAAACCCATTAGCCTCCAGCTCACACTTGGCTCATCCCCCCACCCACAGCCCATGCTAAGAGGCAACTCATCAGTCAAAGGGCCCCTCCTGCAATCACTGCTGCTTGCAGACCACCCCCCACTACTGCAGGTGTTTCTCCAGGCTTTGGTGCTTCTGCACCAACTTACACCTGCAGCAGCCAAGGTGGGATCTGGCCCTTCTCAGTTTGCTTTCTAGAGCCACAAAGGAATTTCAGCCTCCACACAGATTTACAGCAAGGAAACGCTAACAAGCACTAGTTGGGGCAAGAGAGCAAGTGTGTTCTGGGAATGTCACTGCTGCTCTCCCTGAGCAATATTCATCTATGGCAACTCTACTGCATCCTCACAGAACATCAGGGGTTGGAAGGCACCTTGAAAGATCACTCAGTCCACCCCCCCTGCCCGAGCAGGATCACCTGGAGTAGATCACACAGGAACGTGTCCAGACGGGTCTGGAATGTCTCCAGAGAAGGAGACTCCACAACCTCTCTGGGCAGCCTGTGCCAGTGCTCTGTCACCCTCACAGTGAAGAAGTTTCCTGGTCTGATGCTCTGAACCCTTAGTCATTCACTTGACCTCTTGAAATGTCAACGAAACCTCCCTCAGTCTAAAATCCACACCCAGACTAGATGAGGTGCTCAGGGCTATGGTTTAGGAGAGGACAGTTACAGTTGGACTGGATGATCTTAACAGTCATTTCCAACCTCGTGATCCTGTGACTATCCCTCCTTACTCCAGGTTTACTTTTCTGTGTAGCCAGAAAACACGTTTGAACTGTTCATCTGTGTGTGTCTGCAGGTGAATCCATCCAGTTGTTGCTACCTGGAGCGAGATGATACTTCAGAAAGCTGAAGTAACAAAAACCCTACCAGGCTGTGACAATATTTTGCTCTAAACCCCTCAGTTACCTCATGTCCCTTGGTGTGTCACTCCTGTCAGGAGCAGCAGGGAAAAGGAACCCCCTTCACAGCCCAGTGAGTCGTGCCAGAGAGCTTTCCTAGCAGCAAAACCCGTGGTCACCTGAGCCCGGAGCAGGAGGCACTGGGCTTGAGGGCAGCTCAGCACCTTCCACACACGACTTATTTCCTCTGCAGATGCTGAATTGCTTTTTCCAGCCCTTGGATGTTTCCCTGCCAGGTCACTTTTTATTAATTGCTACTTGAAAAATTCTGTGTAGGTGGCAAATTCGGTGCTCTGTCATGGCAGCTCGCCAGCTGAAGTCCTCCCCACGCAGGACATGCACAGAGCCAGCTCTCCTCAGGAGAAGACCCCACCCCTGCCAGCATGGTGACCACACACTGTGGTTAGAGTCCCTGTTGAGGTGCACAGACCAGGCTTAGGTGGCAACAAAGCCCACAGGAAGGTGATGTGATAGATGCACGACTGCCTGGCCTTCCAGAGGAGAACTGAAAACCCCTCAAAAGCTGAGTTGTAGAACCACAGAATGGTTTGGGCTGGAAGGGACCTTTATGATCATCAAGCTCCAACCACCCTGCCATGGGCAGGGACACCTCTTCACTAGACCAGGCTGCTCAAGGCCTCATCCAGCCTGGCTGTGAACACCTCAGGAAGTGGGGGCAGCCACCACTTCCCTGGACAACCTCTTCCAGTGCCTCACCACCCTCACAGTGAAGAATTTCTTCTGAATATCCAATCTAAATCTACCCCCTTCCAATTTAAAACCATCCCCCCTTGTCCTATCACAACCACACTGATGGGCTGAGGTTGGTGCAGCACATGCACCCGCCTTGGCAGTGATCACATGACAGTGGGCTTGTCTACAGACCTCCCACCAAAGTATGACCTATTTCTCCCCAGTGCAGAACCCTGCTCAGAACACCCAACTCCTAGGAAAGTCTCGGGGCTGCATCTCCTCTTTGAGGCCAGCTGCAGGGCCAGAGGACATGGGTTATTCCTGCAAGATACCCAACAGGGAGCAAAGCAAAGGGTGCTGGAGAAGTGGACCGGGTCCTGCAGATGGACAACTGGTGGTTTCCCAGCTCATGAAGGATAAGGTGCAGCAAAGGAAAACCAACACTGGATGCTGCACACCGAACAAAAAGCCAAAATCAAGCTCCAGGCCAAGATGGACCCTACCAGGAGTATAAATGGAGTGGAAAGAAAGGATGAGAGGTGTCCACATCCACATGGGGCTGCAGAAGAACGAGGCCTCTCCAGGATGAGCCGGAGGGACCACTCAGGCCTCATTTCAGGTCACACAGGGACCGGCAGCTTTGATAAGTGCCGAATGGCATTTGTCACTTGCCAAGAATTTCCAGGGTGTCTCTCTTTTTGGGGCATCTCTAACTCCCTCAATCTACAAGGAGGCAAAGGAGAATAAGCATCACTCCCCCCCATCCCTCCCCCCAAAGCCCCTCTGGGCTGTGTTGGTTCCCAAGATCCTGTACAGTATTAAAAGTACTCTTTATTTTCTGTACAATTCTCATCCACATCTCCAGGCCTGAAAATGTCCCCAGAGAAAGCTGCAGGTCACTCTTCTGCTGTGAGACACCCCACAACCCTCCAGGAGGAAGGCCGCAAAGCCAGGGCCACCAAAATCAAGTGCTGACGCTTTCCAGACGTGGGGAGGAGAGCGGGAAGGAAGGAGAAGGGGCAGCGGTCCTGCTCCACCGCTGAGCCATGACAGACCAGAGCCTTCAGCAGCTCCCTGGGGAGCAGGAGAGGCACCTTCAAGTCCATGTCATCGTTCGTGCTTAGCGTGGGAGTCACTGCGTTCAACCGTCACCCCGTTCCCGTTCCGCGTCACCTCCTTCCTGGTCCAGTCCTTCTCCAGGTAGAACTCGGCGAGCACGGGGCAGTGGTCCGAAGCCACCCCACCCCAGGACCAGTTGTCAGGGATCCATGGGTTTGTGAGGCCTTCTCGCACAACAGCCCAGTGGCCTGCAGGGAAGAGAAGTGGGGAGAGGAGGGTAAGTAGCACCTCACAGATCTGATGCACCCCCACAAGAGGTCCCACCACCCCCCTATGATGCAACCTTACCTGTGAAAACCTTTTTCAGGCTCCGACTGATCCAGATGTTATCCAGCGACTTGCAGCCTTGGGGGTTCTTTGTGCTGATGTTGGTGAAGGTGCTGGAAGGGACCAAGTGATGGAACTTCTCTCTCCTCAGGATGTCGTGGTCGCTGCTGTCCGGGGGCTGGTTAAAATCCCCGAGGATGATCACGTCTTTTTCTCCTAGAAAGCAGGAAAAATAGAAATGAATGGGAGGAACCAACACCCATCACTCTGTTGCAAGAGGGACTGAGGATAAATCCATCTGCCATCCAGAGGGACCTGGACAGGCTGGAGAGGTGGGCCCGTGCCAA
>VXBZ01005529.1:10859-25828 GCA_013399135.1 Heliornis fulica
GGTGGGGGTGGGGAGTAGGAGGGTACAGGGAGCAGGGAGGAAAGGAAGGCACAGAGTAAAGGGAGACAGAATGAGATTTTAGTGTGGAGTTTGTTTCAATCTCTGATTTAAAAAGAGCTTGTGAAAAATGTTCAGGGGCATAGATTAAAATACTTTCATGTCAATATTAGTAAATTCCAGCAGTATTTGAGGTATTTTTATTTCAGTGACACTGGAAGCAAAATCAAACCTCTTAATTTGCTTTTCTCCATTTTAAAATGTTGAAAAAGTCTTCTTCCCCCTCTGACACTTGTGAAAATTTAAAACTGTTACTTTTCAAAGGTTTCGGTGAGGTATGAGTAGGAAAGATCTTTCTTCAAGAGTCTATTTCTTTGAAATTAATGTTGCAGTTAGGTGTACCATATTCTTGGGAAAAACAAAAAAAAAGCAAGCAAAAAAACTTAAACCTAATCCACAACCACACAAAGATAAAACAAACCAAGAAGACAGAAGTGTGACCCTAAAAACTTTGTCCTTGATTTACTACCTATCGAGAGTATGCATGTGTTTTTTGAGGGCATAAGCAAAAACAAACCACACACATATATATTTCTTCTTTCTGCAAAATTGTGTGCATAAAGAATACCAGGGTAAGCTTTTATCTACCCAAAATATATAATGTGAACGTATTTATTCTAAAAGTATAGGCAGGATACAGGACAAATACACTGCAGAGTTCATAAGCAGTGTTTTTATTTCCCTGTCATATGTGCACAGCAAATGACAGGAAGAAACAGGAAATGCAACACAAGGGCAGCTCTCCATTTGAGAGACACCATTCCTAGATGACTTGAAGTATTCTTTTGCCTAGCCCTTGTAATGTCAAGCCTAATGCATCCTGGTTCCTTTCAGCCTCCTGCAATCTACTGGGAAGAACTTTATTCCAGTTTTATACAATGATGAGTCTTGCTTTTGCTAGTATTTATAGTATACACAGAAACCTCAGGTCATTGTGAATCACTCAAGGTTTCTTTTTTTTTTCTTTACTTCTAAAGAAATGTGAGCTGCATCATCCAGCACAGACCACATACAAAAGGAGTTCAACAATCTTGCTAAGTGGCTGCTGGACAATAAGCTGCATCACATGATAAAAGATTAAAAATAGGAGTGTGTCAAAGAATAAAAGATGGAACAGCAAGTTCTCAAATTAACGGCTGATTTTACAGGGCTTGAGAGAGGTGGGAAGGCTCTTAACGCCTTATATTCAATTTCAGTGGGAGATTATCCTCTGGAGTTCAGTCACTCACTTCCATGGCCTCTGCACTGGAGTCATCAGTGCCTCCTCTGTGCTCATAGAAATCATGCCTTCCTGTTCTGACTCCCCATCAGACACACTGAGATTCACAAAACTGTGAATTGAGGGTTCTATTGCTTGCAGGTCTTAACACAGGACTCTGTGTCCTCAGCAATGAACCCTCGGGATAACTTTAAAAAGCCTGGTAGTAACGGTAATGTACTCTAACGTAACATACTGTACTATACAGTACAATAAAACGCTGTTATAATGATTAAGAGTAGGAAAAAACCACCCATAATTAATGATTTTGTTGTTGGTAACGTTTCTACTATCTAATGTCCTTCTTCTGGGTTTGAGTCCATTTACCTCATCCCCACAGGTTTATGGAAAAAGCCTGGTGTTGTGATTTAACCCCAGACAGCAACTAAAAACTACAGAGCTGCTTACTCACTTTGCCTGACGTGGGATTGGGGGAAGAATTAGAAGGGTAATAGTGAGAAAATTCGTGAGTTGAGATAAAGACAGTCTAATAGGTGAAGTAAAAGTGTGCAAGCAAAACGAGGACTTCATTCACCCCTTCCCATGGGCAGGCAAGTAAGTGTTCAGTCATCCCCAGGTCTACATCACACATAGCAACAACTATGGAAGGCAGACACAATCCCTCTGAATGTCACTCTCTCTCCTTCTTCTCCAGCTTTTACTGCTGAGCATGACATCACGTGGTATGGAATATTGCTTTAGTCAACTGGTGTCACCTGTGTCTCCTCCCAGCAATCTGTGTACCCAGATTACTCACTCATGTGAAAAGCAGAAAAGGCCGGGGTGTTGCGCTTGGTAATATGTAAAGGATCCACTGTTTTCAGCACAAATCAAAAACTTAGCTTCATTCAATCTACTATGAAGAAAAAGCAACTTTATCCACTCCAAAAGCAGTACTCCTGGCAAGAAATGCAGGTAAACATATTTGTTATTAACTGATGCAGTTTTAAAAGAGGAAAAAAATAAGACTTGGTACACAGACGCATCTTCAGGTGCACAGAGGCAAAAAAGATCTCTAAAGGGATGTCTCACATAGTTGTGTATTGAAGATTTAACGGGAAAGGATATTATTAAGGGAATGGGGAAAGGGTGATGCATTAACATAGCACTTGTAATAAATAAACTGTGGAGAAAGTGAATAGCAGACACATCTGACATGTCCATTGCACTGATATAACCAGATAATGCAGCATCACCTTTGGCGGGGGCGAGGAAGTGTGGAAAGAGAGAGAGAAATAACCATAATGGCAATGAGATGAAATATAATGTAGAATACAACCTCTTATGGTTTAAAGTGCATCATCTTAAATGAACCTGATAGTCCTGTTTAATGAAGAATTATTTGATTAGAGAGAGTTGACTAGAGGATTACTTGCTCTGGAACCAAAGTTAGCTTCGATTATAACTTCAGCGCAGAAGAACTTCAAACAGTTTTTGCAGATGAAAAAATACTGGAAAATGTCATCAGTATGGGAGATGTCTCAGTGTTTATTAGCCCAACACACTTGCTTTCAAGTCACCCTGAATACAGGAGTAACAGCAATGGTACTTTGTAGTACGCTTATATAAAGTGATGCACAATGGAATGGATTAGAAAAGTTTCTGTTAGCTGCATCAGATGGAAAAAATGGTGTTTCTTTGAATCACACTCATAAAATGTCATCATGAGAAAATCAAACAATATTTTAGAACACAGGAAATTAATTGTCTGGCCAACACTAGAAAGTGTGCAATGGTAGGAAAAATTAAGATATATCTGAAATTTTAAATACTGGACATCAGTGAATATTATTTCACACTAGAATCTGAAGATGATGAGAAGACTCTGCTCATGGAAGAATAAAACTGTCAAACAACTAGAAACTAGGTGGTTAAGACAGCTTCTGCTGGAATTGTCCTTTATGAGTCACCTACATAACACTGCAACAATCAAATTAGCAAGTAAAAATTATATGACATGCTCTCCACAACCATTTCATGTATTCATGTAATCTATGTATGCCAAAACCAAGTTTTGCAGGATCACTTAGCCACAAAAGTGCAGAAGTTTTGGCCAAAGCATGTAATAACCGGAGTCACCCAAAGCAACACTTCCCTGTTGCACCGTATCAACACATAAAATTGAGTTTCATTGTTTTCATCTTCCAGGTAGAGGCAACAGCAGTGAAGATTTGGGATATAAATGTTGAAGTTTACACATCTGTGTTCTTCCTGTCTGTCAGTGCATTAAAGGAGCATCTTTCTTATTGATCTTGAGTTCCCACAGTTGTACCTGACACTCTCTGAAGAATTACCATCTTTCTTGAGATACACCTTATACTTTTTAAACTGAGTAACTGGGTCTGTTTTGATTTCTCACAAGTTCTGGTACATGTAATAGGGTGGATTTCATCATCAGGTCAGAGAAGGGGTGACACAGGAATTGCTAAAGGAAAAGACCTAGATCTCATATATCATTGAAAATCACAGTGCAAGCCTTCCTAATACGTTTTATATTTCATGGATTACATGGATTGCTCCCCTTTTCTGAAGCCTGAGCTGCATAGTAAACACTTAAATGTTCTTCTGCTCTGAAAAAAACTTTCCTCAGCTCCTTTCTGATCTACATTTTTTTTCCTGCACATAGAAATTTAAAGTCACAACAGCTTCTATAATTTCTGTTTTAAATATATTCTTACTTCTCTTAGTATGACAGAGTCAATTTATGTCTGTGAGAGAGAACATAAATGCAATGAGTCTGACCTGTCATCAGCAGAACTACACATGAGGATTCCATTGTGGAAACAATTATGTCCCCAGTTAGTTCTGTGCACTCCTTTTGTGAATAAAGAGTGAAGGCAATGAAGTCATACACAGTTGAGAAGACTATATGTTATGTTACCAGAAACAATGTATGTGCCAGAAATATTATAACTTGCTTTTTCAGAAAGGAATACTCTTCAAATGAACTCATAACTGGAGTTATTTATAGAAAAAAAAAGAAAATTATGATATTATTATCTCTATGGATTTATTAGAAAAGGACAGTATTTGAGCATGGATGGAAAGAGCAGCTATGGGTGAAAAAAAGGTAACATATTTTTATTTTTCCCAACACTTTATGCACATCTATACAATACACTCAGCTATCTAAAGGATTGCAAGATGAACACTCAATGTTTCCTGTACCTCTTTCAACATGTCTTTTGATGGAGACTGTCACACGTGTTTATTCAATACCTACTGTTTTCACTTCCTGCGCTATTTTTCTTTCACTTTGTTATTTGTGTGAGTGAGTGCAGTGGAGTAAGTTTTGGGAGGAAAAAGGCTAAGCAAACCATCTACTTACAGAGCCTCAAAATGAGCTTGAATTTCCACAGGGTTGGATCTTATATCTTCACTCACCTTGGTGGAAAGCTGTTCAGAGAACAGAAAGATGTTCAGAAAACTCACAAGGTGTACCTGCCTGCTGGAGCAGCTCTGGGAAAGAGCACTGCCCCAGGTGAAATCTGAGAGACACTTCAATTGTCTAGTAGACTATTCAGACTTCTTAAATTAACAAGTATCCTTTTGTTAATATGTGTGCTTTACATCCCATGATAATAATGCTCTATATTCCCTGAATCCCACTTTTGCTGGGCTCACTGCATTCAATACGAATAATTACACCTTGAGGCTTTGTGCTTCTGTGGTGTCAAAGGTGCTTAATGATTTTATAGCCAGAAGGATTTAATGGGGGTTGAGGTGCCATCATCTCTTCACTGTGGAAGTTCCACAGGCATTTTAGGTGCTGTTGTAACTTCCAGAAAAACAAGAGCTTTGAAGTTCTAGTTGCTCATGAGAGGTGGGGGTGAGCACAACACAGGTATTGCCCAGAGTGTGGGTAATACCCACCCTCCTCTGTGAGGAGGTGATGCTCTGAGAAGTCACTGAAGCAAAAATGAAAGCATCTTTGCAATCCATCCCCATTGAAAGGAAAAGCACAGTTCTTAATGCAACCTTGTCTTTTAAATGTCTCTTTTTAGGCCCAGCTAATGATGATTGGGACCCACTGTATTGATCCAGTCAGGCTTACTGTACCTACATACAGATAACCTTTTATTTTCTTCCCTTCAGTTCATCCCACACTCACGAAGCATTTCTCAAGCAGAAGCAATATGTGCAAGGTCACTACTTTCCTTCATATTTTCCCTGCATGCCTGGGAATAGCACAATCTGTGTGCTACTTTCCCTGGCTAATATTTTTAACAGGCTCAAACTTACAATTTTTAATGGCTCAGACCTTTTGCCATTGTCACTGAGTGTCAGCAGTTGTGTAAGATTTACAGGCTCTGCCCTCACGTATGCTCCATTATTTGTTTAACATTAGAGGTTGCATATATGTGTAACTGTATGTGAACATATATAAATGTAAACATACATACATGTAAGGGGATGTATGCACACAGATGTGATTTATCAAATCTTGTGCACACATAGAAGGCAACATTTTCTCAGAACACTTTGTCAGAGCGGGGTCAGGAAAGGCACCCTCTTTCTCAAACATTAAGAGGACAGCCAGGACTGCAGCTGGCTGCAATGGCACAACACAGGCCATATTTCCCTCAGCTTTCCCTCTCTGTGAGGAGCAAGGACTGGAAAAATCATTGTAGCTTGTGGCAAGACACACTATTTACGAGATGCCTATTTTATATGGCACCAGTCAGCACCAATCTGGTCAGTGACATTCAAGGGTGACATTACCCAGACCAATGTAATTCATATTTAATTGGCAAATGCAAATCAACTTGAGTGTTTTTCTTCCCAGTAGAGCTGCTGACTTTCAATGCATATACATAAACAAGCATTGTCAAGCATGTGGGATGCTTGACACAAAAGGGCTCAAGACAGAAACATGCTGTTTGAGCTGTCCAGCTCTGAAATGGTACTTTCTTCCCATTTAGGGGATGGCTGGTTCCCTGAGGACTACCAATCTATCACATCTTTCTAATGTGAAAGGATTTCACATTTCAAAGCCTGAGGGAAAGAAAAAAAAAGTTCTAAAACAGAATCTTGTTTTAAAGTCAGATACACAAAAAAATTATAACACAGGAAAAATTTTTAAAGGAGAAAAAAAATTTAAAGGAAATTTTGTGTTTGTTTGTTTGTTTGTTTTGGAATGGTTTGTTCTTTGACTTTTGGGTTTTGGGTTGGGAAGGTGGGGGGAAGAAAGCATATACCTCGCATTCAGAATCCACAATTTCTGTCTAATGATAAAGAAAGCTAAATTTCCACCACTCTGAATCTTTTCAAGAACAGGTAGTGCTATATAAAGATTTGTCACTCAGAATGGCTGGATACTTTTGGCCTGGCATATCTGTAATCTTGATCCAGAACTTTAAGTATTATCAAACTAAAAGACATATTGGGAAACAAGTTGGAAAAGTATTATACACCAACCCTGTCTGAAAAGGCCTAGCCATTCGTTCTCAAGAAATCTACCTAAATACCACATTTTTACATCACATAGCTTGATACTTTTATTGACTAGAAAGCTGTTGTGTTGGGGGAAGCATGCTGTTTTATTGATTTCCAACGGCATTTCTCCATAACTAAAATCACAGCATGGCTGTGTTTCATTCAATACAATGAGGTTTAAAAATTCATCTGTTTGGCAGAATTGAATACTAAACTACTAGAAGAATTTTTCTTATTTCATTAGCTTATGTTAGCAGTATTTGTTGGACAAGTTTAATCTTCACAGGCAAACAATATTAAAAACAAAATATCTGCAAATAAAATCCAAACTTGTGTCTACCTATCAACATAACAGCTGATTATTCATCAAAGCTCTTCCATCATAACTTCAGAAATACATATAATGTCAGAGTAGTTCAGTTTTTTCCTTTATGAGAAAGTAAATACCCCTCCCACTCACAGATTCCAGGCAGCGCTGAACATGAGGTAGTACTCATTAATCACAGTCAAGATACTTGCCCCAGAAAGGAAACACCTGACTGAAATGTAGCAGCTTCTAATGCAGAGGAGATCAAGCTGTATTTGATGTGACCTTGCATTCTCTGATCCTATTCATCTTTAAGCATGATCTGCTACACTTACTCAGTGCAGACAGACCCATTTAAAAATTAGCAAATTTCGTGCACTAAACTTGTAAGGAAAACATTTTCCTAATTCTGTAATTCTTCAATATCAAATTTTTATTCACTCACTGGTGTTTTTTAGTCTTATTTGTCTTTAAAATTTTGTTCAATCTAATCTGAAGTTACAACTATTAGTTTACACTAGTACTATCATGCAGTCATTGACTGGAGGGTAAGTTTAATGTTTACATCTTCCATTAATTGTGCATTTCTATACCTTCTGATTTCTAAGTTTCTATTAAAACTCCAACTGTACATATTTTTCCCTCTTTATAACTTGCTGTAACATTACATTTCCTTATATTTGTAACAAATTACTCCACTTAATTTAAGAGAGTTTTAATATAAAGGTCACACATATAAGAGAAAGTCTGAGAAGAAAAGGAAATTACAAAATAAAGAAATAATATTTTTATTTTGTTTATAGGGGAAATAAATTAAAAGAGGAAAAAGCCCACCTTTTAAAAATGATTGCCTTGTTATCCTAAAAATGATAGACAAGACCTTTCCGGTTTTGTAAAGTTGGTCCCTGAAAGTCCATGTGTTTTTTCCAGTAGTTAAAGAGAATTTATAGTGTTCAATTGTAGCCTATATTTCAATTTCAAATGTAGTCTTTTGTATGTGACTGATGTTTACTGATATGAGTAAAGATGACTTTCTGTAACCCAGTGCTGACTAGAGTACAAAGAGTTAGAACACTCTACAAGTCACAAGTGCTATGAAATATTTATTGGACACTTCAAGGGTTGTTTGGGGTTTTTTCCTTATGAAAGTGCTTTGCCTGTTGCATATGATATTGAGAACTAGCAAGGAGGTATTTTCTAAGAGTAACTTTTCCTCCTCTACTGTTACTCTTTGAAATGAACAAAATCACTTGCAGTGTTAAGTGTGAACTCCTACAATAGTGTTTCAATTTTTGCACACAGATATATTCTTGCATGTTTAAGGCACAGTAGATTAAACACCATATGTCTGATAGAATCATATCTTATTACAATTAATATTAGACAAGATAAGAATCATTAAATAGAAAAAAAATCCCATTTTTTTATGCATACCTAACTGTAAAATGCATATGTTAATTTTTTTTTGTGATCAAGCAGCTAAATTGGCAGATAAATATGATATTTCTTTGCTTTTCAGGGTTAAAACACAGATGACACCTTTTATTTGCGCCCCCCCCCCCTTTTTATCCAGAACAGCTTTTCCAATAGAGATGCTGAGTGTAATTGCTATTTGCTATTACTTTACTGAAAAATCTGGCGGCTGTACGAGATATGAGATTTATAAGCAAAAACCACTGTTTAAAACCACTGTTTTTCTACTTTCCAAAGATTTATGTAAATACATTCATTAGTGAAAAAAAATACACATAATTAAAACTGGCTAAATACCTGTTTTTATTCCTTTTTTTAGAACTTAAAGAACATGTACTAATTATTAGTGGTGATAATTCAATCTGCAGTATTTAGAGATATTCATTGATCTACATATTTTTACACAGTGTGTTTAAATTGGGAGCACATTCAGCAGTAGGATTGTTTTTGCCAAGTGAGGCATAGCTATAAATCAAAATACTGATGTGCCTTGTGTTTATGTGGAGATTTACAGAAGGTATTTCCCATAAGCTTAAATAAAATCCTGCCAAAATTTCATGAACTGAGTTCAATTTTTACTTGCTGAGAACACAGGCTGTTTCAAGATTTTACTTCTGATATTTCTTGTCCTATATCATCCAAACAAATAAACTTAATCTAAGTGCATAGGAAAATTCATTGTCCACAGTACACCTTTGATGGCGTCTGTCTAAATTTTGAGATTTGGATGCTAACTGCTGCATCATAGCCTGGACTAGTAGAACAGATCATCTTTGCTAATCTAGGGGTGAGTAAAGATTGCAGTTCACTCGATGGATGTTCCTAAACATTGCCAGACATATATGCAGAAAAAAATGGAAATATGAACTCTTTTTCATCTCCCCTACTGCTTTCAAAATGTCAGTCATCAGTCAAAACAGACAACAGATGCCCTATACCTCTCCTTCTGGTCAAGCCATTGGTTGTCCTGAATTTAAGACTGACATTGAGGGAGCTAAAAAAACCATGAAGTTTACATGAGAAAATCTTGCTCAAAATTACTAGTAAGAATTAAATTCATCCTATATTAAAATAAAGTAACAGCAAGAGAAAAAGAAAATATACATGAAAATAAGTCCTCTAAATCTTGATCAAATATTTAAGCATTTGTTGAGAGAACTGGTTTGACTTCAATGTAAAAGAAAACATACCAAGACAATCACCTGAACTCACAAAACAATTCTAAACTTGTAAGAAACACTTCATTTTTGAGGACGTTACACCAATACACCATATGAGGGCTCAGAATCTGACTAGAATAATCAGTCAGACATAGTATTGTTGTTTATATTACCAATGAAGACAAGAACAAAAGTCCAGAATTTTCACAATTCTAGGGTTTTTTTCCTTTGTTTTTTTTTTTTTTGAGTTTTTTTTTTGGGGGGGGTATTTTTTTGTTTTTTTTGTCATCTCACCTAACTACCACAGCTCTTGAGTGTTAACTAATCTACTAAAAGACAAAATCAACACAGCCCATAATGTTGTGCTCACTATTAAAATGAAGATAAAGCCCTTGACATCCATTACAATTAGGATGCCAGAAATATTTCTCCTTTTAAATATTTCTAAATAATTTATATTATTGAATGCTTTTCTTCTTGGTAGCTGCCTCTTGTCTTTTTAAGACATACTTTATGACCATTTGGTGAGAGGCATGCAAAAATTTTCTGACCATCTGAATTAAATGTCACTTGAAAAAATAACATTTGCAAAAGGGATGATGAAAAATGAAAGCAGATTCCATCAGTACTATTGAGGAAAAATCCATCCGTAAGTCCATACTGACAAAAAAATTAAATATTCAAAATCATATCCAAACTTGAATGCCTTTAGTATACATAATGGGCTGGATTTTGTTTCAAGATTTGCCAAACAAATATTATTTTCAAAATTATCCTATCTCTGAAGTTATTTTGCTAGTTATTATTAGCTACTAGTATTCTAAATAAAACTCCATCTCTTTCACATTAGTATTACTCCAAATAAAATAGCCTCAAAAGAAGTATTAATTTCATTAGTAAAAGTATTTATCAGTCTTTCAGATTTTACCTCCTTTTCTGTTTAAGGTTGTCAGGATTCCCAGCTAGAATCTGATGATGTGAACACCTGTAATGTGCTGACAACATCATAAGTGTAAGAGATGTTTAAGAAATTATGAGATGAAGATTATAAGATTTAAGGCATCATACTCTTTTAACATGTTCACTTACATAAGCCTTGTCTATGTAAGGATAAGAACCTGGCCTTGGGAAGCAAACAGCACACAGTATCCCAAAGAGGTTTAGTTGGATGCAAACAAATTCGTCATTCTCCCTCCAATGGCTGTGTGAAAAGGATGGGTGTATGTGTTTGAATGCTTCCACAAACTGATGTGTATGGAAAGAAGAATTTTATTATTTCTCTTTCACATAATTTTTCATTAATGTATGCCTGTATTTCCTCTCAACTTTTCTCTTACCTTCATATTCAAGTGTAGGTTTTGCATGGAACAACCACAGCAAACTCCTGTTTGCTATATGTTTGATAAATAATCTACAGTATATACATAGCAAAATAAAAGATGGAAAAGTAGAAACTCTCTCTCTTGTGAAATCCAGGGGTCTATATTGCTTTGCATATTTGCAAGTGATCTGGAAAATATAGCAATGATAATATGCTTTCCAGGCTTGTAAAGGTGTCTTACTCAGAGCTGGAAGACAGCCTGAGTAATGAGGTAAAATAGCAAATGAAATTCAATTCAGATAAATATAAAGTAATTTGTACAGGAGTAAAAAGTCTAAATTTTATGTAAGAGTTTAGAATTAGATTGTTAGTGCTAAGATTTATAAAAGCTGTTTTTTAAGTTGTAGGTTCCCCATAATGAAAGACGTAAACAGAACTGGAAAGGTTGTACAGAAAAGTAAGTTATACAGTCAAAATTACACATGATGTGTTTGGTTTGGTTTGGGTTTTGTTTGGTTTTTTTTTTTTTGTATAAGGACCCTTCAACCAAGATGACTGTAAAATCTGGAAAGGCCCCATAGAGAATGTCTCTTCCAGTACAAGAATGAGGCACAATAAATAGTGTTGACAAGCTCAAAGTTGACTCAAGGAGGCACTTCTTTCTGTAGCTAAGTTGTGTAAAGTTTGTGAGGGTTCAAAATCTGTAGAGGTTCAGACAGCCATTAAGCAATTTCAAGGAAAAAAAAAAAAGAGTCTTCAAGGCACACCTCGATAGGATCTCCCTTGGAAAGTTCTTTTCCAGAATCTGTGAGAGTACTCATGGTAGGTTAATAGTGTGCACTTGCTCTGTTCTTATAAGAAACCTTATTAAGAACAAAGACAGGATAGTGGGATTGTTACAGTTATTTCTATGTTACTAAATGTTCAGGGAAGGCTGTTTTCCATAATCTATTTCCTCCCTGTGAGAAGGAGTTGCCCGTGAACACACAAGGCCACCTCAGGATCTTTTCTCATCTCAGTGCTCTTCCACAAATCCTACAAAAGAACATGACAAACAAGCAATTTATGTGCTGACCTTTGCCAATTTTGATGGCTGATTTCATTGTCTTGTAGTAACTTCTCCATGCATGTTGTCCCATGCTTACATCATGAGCCTTTTTGAGTAGCAGCATTTTCTGATCTATGTTTGTGCAGCACCAAGGAAAAGGGACACTGGTGCCTGACTGGGGAACAGGTATGAAAATCATGGCATTTACTGTGATGAAGGATGTCAGAAATTGATTTTTAAATGTGTAAAATACTTTATTTTGTGATTTGAAGCTTTGTAGGATTTGCAGTTTCAAAGCATGTAAGATTCATTTAACTGGGTGGTAAGGAACAGTTGAGCCGCATCCTTCATGACAAACATGCATTAATGTTCCAGAAGTTTCTCAAGGAACTTTTCTATTATGGAAATGGTATCAAATATTTCTTTAATCAAAGAGATAAATGTATCTTAATTCTTTGCCAGAAGGAAACTTGAATACAAAGAACTAAAAATACAGTTTTCATTGAATAGTATTCCTGAACAAAATCTGATGTGTTTTCCTTTGTACTGCCTGCTCTGTTAAGACCAAAGTCCTCTAAAAATAAGAGTTGAGAATGTAGCTTCAGGCAAGCTTCAAGCCATTCACACAGCCTTTTACTGAAAGAGAGGGCTGCTGTTCATGTCTCCACTAGAAAGCTGTCATTGTTTACAACGCTGAGCTATCATGATTTGGATAGTTTTCGTACACATATTTTGTTGTGTTTATGTGGCACCATGAAGGGTACCTAATGGAATAAAATATGCCAAAAATGCTTCGGTCATTTTATTCAACAAAAATTAAGTTATTAAGGTGAAAGGCTTCCTTAAAAACAGCCAAACATTTATTCAGCTTACAATTACTCATCTCAGAACTTGCTATATGCGTAAGAATAACAAGAGAAAATGCTGCTCTAGAAGTTACTTCTTTCAGATTCTATTAAAACTGTAACAGCCTGCTTCCATTATACATTTTCCTGTATATTTCAATCAACATGTCACTTAGCTGTTGCTCCTGAAGTGCACTTAATATTTTCATTAAAATCAATAAAGCCATGAAATGACAAGGATGCAGGTGGATGCAAGCAATTAAACTTCTCCTATATGTATTGTTAACTAGCAGTTGGAAAAAGAAGCTTCATTCAACACCTGTCCCTTTCCTTTTGAATGGCAGCTAACAGAAATCCACTTAGCCAGCCTTTGTCTGCGTATTTTGCTGACAGATGATGTGAAGAAGTAGGCAGTTATAGGGCCAGTAATTCAGAATTAATTTTCCCTTCAAAAGAGTGATGTGGACAACGGAGTGCAGTAATGGTACCTGCTCAGAATTCAGGGGGTAAACAAGATAATTTGAGATGATGGGATGGAAATAAAGGCTCTTTAAAGGTTTGCTCCTCACAGAGCTCTCAAAGGCACACTCACTAGCACCTTTTATCCGCCTCAAATGAAAGTCAGAAGAGTTAATCATTGAAGTATTAGCCTGATGTACTTCTGTGTGTGGTAGGATTGTAAAGGAAGAAAATAAAATAAGAGACTGAGGATTCCGCCCCACGCCAATATTAAAAGTATGTGATAGTGAAAGACAGCACCTAAGCCACACAGCAATTGTTTATCAATCATATTTTCGGTACACACTGCAAATTAAATGGAGCTGTGGGTTGTACATGGGCTGCATATTTGCAGAAAAGGGAAGTCATCAATCATCCAACATCATTTTTTATCCTATCACCTGTGTTGCCCTAACCAGAGTGGACATCATTACCAGACTAAAATGCTGTGTGGAAAACATCATTGCCTACAAGAGGAGCAAAACACTCCTCTCATCTAAGGATAAGATTATCTAAGGGTGCACGTTTTTTTGTGGAAACTGACAGCTGTAGGTCTGCACCATCTGGTCCAGATGTGTTCTTAATGTTGCCTTCACACACACACACACACACACACACACACACACACTCCCCAAATGCATGGAAAACCAAGGCAGGTTGCAAAAACTCTTGAGCAAACTGAGAAGAGGGATAGATTTACCCGAGTATTTCCTCTATAAGTCATGAACAGTCGTGAACATTTCAAGACAACTGTCAAAAAGGAAGGTAACCTACACAGCAACTTCTACTGCCACAAAGGGAGATAAACTTGAGGTCTTTATACAGGCCTTCCAAGCAGTGTAGACAGCTCTCTACTATTACGGACACATGTTCTTGAAATTGGATATCACTACTGATCTCTGGTTCTCTAACTCTTGGATGTAGTTCTGAAGGGAGTTAGTGGGACTATTCATGGGACACTTGCCAAACCAGGCTACATTTGAAGTCCAGTGTCACCTCATAACATTTCTTTCATCTCTCTCTAGCATTCAATCCTATACTGTCACCCAGGCACAAGCTTCCCAAAAAACCCAGCTACTTTTGTCTGTCATGCAGTCAGGACTTTCCAGGGAACACTACCTGCTCTGCAGGTTTGCAGCAAAGTACAGTGTTGGCAAGTTTTAAAGTTCAGAGATGTGGGGACCAAGTGACAGTCATGTCCAAATTTCTCTCTCTTATACCTCTTTTCCTGTCCAGCCTGAACCTCAGCTGTGTCTAGAATCATAGAATCACCCCGAGCTGGAAGGAACCTGTAAGTCCAGATCTTGGCTCCACACAAGGACAGCCACCAATGGCCAGTTTGCAGCAGTGCTGTCTCTCATCATTGGAAACTGTGCAGACTCTTACAGTAACTGCAACACACACACTCTGCTTATGTGTCAGGCACTGTGTTCATGGATGTGCTTTGTGATGGAGCAGTGCTCTGTCTTATCAGGATGTCCTTCCACAAACTGTGCCCGCCCTAACTCACAGTGCACACTGTCTAAACCACAGCCCTCTATTCCTGTTTATCATAGAATCATAGAA
>VXBZ01005538.1:10036-24240 GCA_013399135.1 Heliornis fulica
CCCCACCCCAAATCACGGGGGGCTTCACCGTGACCCCGGCGCTGGGATGGCAGCGGGACAGTCGGACCGCGGCGGGACAGCGGGACGGTTCCCAGCCGAGGTGGCGGCTGGAGCGCTGCGGTGGGAGGAGGGGGGGGACACTCCAGCCAATTTGTTTGCGAGTTGCTTTGTTGCTGCTGGGGGATTTTTTTTTTTCTATTATTATTATTTTGAAGGAGGGGGGGTGGTGGTGGGGAGGCGGTGAGGAGAGGGGGCTGGCACCGGCTATAAAGGCAGAGCTCCCGGGAGCAGCCAGCACTTCCCCGCCACCATGAGTGCACCCCTGGCCTGACAGCCCCCCGCCTGCCCGGGGGTCCCCGGCTCATGTCACCTTTGAGTGCGGCTGGGCGCCTGCGGCAGCACCGGGGTGGGATGGTGTGAGCCCCAGAGCCGCTCTCCGCCCTCCCACCGCCCCTCGGCTGGCTCTAGCAGGAGACGAGCCCACCAACCGCTTGGATGATTTGATTTCTTCCCTGCCCGAAATTACTCCTGCCCAGATGCTGTGGATAATATTCATGTTGCTGTTATTCATCAGTTCCATGGAAATGCTCACGCAGAACCGATGGAAGAAGCAAGGTACGGTGCGTGTGGCCGGTTCGTCCCGCTCAGGTACCGAGGGGTGGCTCAGGGACACGGGGCTGCTGGCCTCTGCCTCTCCTGCCTACACTGGAGCCACGGGTGCTGCCTGTGTGAAGGTGTGAAATAGGGCTGATCCTCTCCTAGGGCTGGAGGGAGCTGGGAACCAGCAATATCTTGACCCAGTCCCTCGGGCACCGTTGGAGACCAGCCGTGTTCCCCTCTCAGCGCATGGCATGGGGCTGGCTCAGGGTAGGTGTGCGGAGGATGCCCCATGGCACTGCCTGACCAATGCCGGCCCTGCCCCTGGGGCTGGCAGAGGATGTGGGAATGCTGCTTGGCATGGGGACCAGCTTTGCAAACCCCAGGAGATCCTGGCACAGTGGGGATAGTGCCAAACGAGCTGATTTTCGAATATTTCCCTTCTCTGCTTAAGTGTGTGGGGAGTAAAATCTCCTGGAAGGATGCTCAGGGCCACTGTCCTGTCTTTCCCCCAAGCAGAGGCACCAGCCAAACCACTGCTTGGTGCCAGGGTGCAGGGCACGTGCTGTGTATGTGCACTCCTCCCTTGGGCACCAGCTCATGTCCCCTTGCCAGGCAGTGCCGAGCAGGACTGCCCAGCCATGGGGAGCAGGGCCAGGGCTGACGCTCGGCTCTGCGATGGGAACAGGTCAGCTTGAGAACCAATGTGTGCCAGGGTAGGGACAGGACCTGGCAGGACTGGGGCTCTCAAGGGCCAGGGCTGGAGACCAGACAGCTTTCCTTGCTGCACCTTAAAGATGTGTGGAGTCAGCAGGCAGCTGTGATCATGCAGGTGGTCAGGCTGGCAGCCAAAATGCTTCAGAAGTGGCCTGGCACTGAGAGGGGCTTGGGGTGCCATGGGGCCAGCACTCCAGCTGCCAGCACTTGCTGCTGAGCTGATGCTATGGGGTACACGGAGACCTCAAGTGCTGTCAGCACCCAAGAGTCTGGTCTCAGGTCACTGCCTTGAACACATGGTCTCTCCCATTATAACCAGTGCAGAAGAGCCAGTGAGGTCTCCAGGGTTTTGGAGCCCAGAGCCTGCTGCCACAGAGGGGCAGTCTGGGCAGCACAGTGCCCTGGAGCCTCCTGGTACCCACAGACCCCCTGGCAGCAGAAGCTGCAAGCCCTTGGCTTGGGGCGAACCGGCCATGTATCTCTGATTTCTTCAGGCCCTTGGTTTTGGTGGGAGCCACATCCCAACGTGCAGCACAGCCCTCTGGCAGCATCTTGGCATCACTCCTGGCAGCAAAGGCCTGTACCAGCAGCCCCAAGGCTCATGGAGCAGAGGAATGGCAGCTGGCTGACCACACCATCCCTTGTCTTTGCAGCATGGGGCTATTTTTAAAACTGGTGATGGGAATGAGACCCTGGAGCCTGCACCAGGCTCTCTACCTTCCCTGCCCCAAATCAGAGTTGGAAGCAGAGTGGCAAAAAAAAAAAAAAAAAAAAAAAAAAAANAAAAAAAAAAGAAAAAAATCATCAAAAAGAATTAGGGAAGGGAAAGAGGCTTGTAAATCCCTGGGTCTCCAGGGAAGCTGCTCCAGCTGCAGTCAGGAACACGAATGTTGTCAGCGTTTGGTAAATATGTAACAGAGACCATAACAACTTAATGGATCCAAGGTGCTTCGTTAGCGCGCTCTCAGCAGACACAGCCCTAACTGAGTCTCCTGGCCATGCCAAGCCGTGTTGCCATCCAAGACCCTGTGCCCTGGCAAAGGGACCAGGATGACCCAGCCTGCAGACAGCTACATGGCACCTCTGCCCAGGCTCTCACCAGAGAAAGTTCCAGGGACCAGCATGCAGCCCTGCAAGGTGTCTGCCAGCATCTCCTCCAGCTTCCCCAGCACTGACACTGCCTTACACCAGCCCCTCTGCCCTGGCTGTGGGGCCCATCTACCGTACGTAGCTCCTGGTCAGAGAGGATCAGTGCCAGGGATCGCTCCCGTGGCTGAAGCTTGTCTCCTGTCAGGCAGCACCCAGCACAGTGCCTCGTCTGGCTCGGTTTCGCCCACTCAGTTCTGCAGGAATCAGAGCTGCTCCAGGATTGGTCCCTCCAACACCTGCCAGGGCTCAGATCCAGGGTCCACATCAGGCCCAACCTGTCCTAAGCACAGGCACTGGGCTCTGTCCAGGTCAGCCACCTCCTTATGCCTTCACTATGTGCAAGAATCCATCTTAATGCTCCAAGGTCTTCTGGCAGATGGAGCCCCATCCCCAAGCACATAGTGCTAGTGCTGCTGGCACTGGCACTGCCCCACAACATGCACCTTTGCTTGGGAGCACTCAGAGGAGCCCACAGTGCCAGAGCCAAGCAAACACTTCCCGACGCAGGCGGACACAGCAGAGGCATCAGCTGCTGCCCACAGGAGCTCGGTGGCCCTTCACAGAGATGCCCAGCTGGCCTTTGGGTGCAAAAAGACACCGGGCACAGGTAGCCCCCAGGCTCAGCTCCTCAGCTCCCAAAGTGTCCCAGTGCTGGGGAACATCTCTCTGGGCAGGGGGAGCTGTCTTGGGGAGGAGAAGCAGTTTGCGGTGTCTCTGTGGGCCCTGCCAGGGCTGGCACCCTGTCCACCACAGTTTGTGTGCGGCCACTGTCACACAGGTCCGGAGTACAGCACAGGCAGCCAGGGAAGCAGCCAAGGATCTTGAGCAACCAGACAGATCCTTATCTGGGGTCCTCGTGAGTGTTTCCAGAATGCACTTTGTCCCCGACTCTTAACGAGACATCGACTAATTAATTCAGGTCAGAGCAGATTTCTCCCTGCTGACCGAGCTCATGTTCGGATGGGCCGGGCACAGCTGATGGAGGGACAGGGCTCAGGCTGGCACCTTTGGGCAAGCCCCCGGCCCTGGATTTCAGGGTGACAGAGGGGACAATGCCTGAGCTGAGGGCAGCCGGGAGCCATGGCTGTGCATGTCCCCACGCTGCCAGCCCAGGAGAGGGGTAGATTTGGGAGGGGAAGTGGTAAAGCATTTTCAGGAAGACAGGACAGCGCTGTCACCCCACGGGTTGGAGAGGGGCTCCCACTGAGTTGGGACCCTCCCCGGGACCTTGGCTGTGCTGTGCATACACACCACAGCCCTTCTCCTCCATCTGTCCCTGCAGTGAGCACCAGTCTGCTGGAGAACTGCACGGGCTGTGTTCTGTGCTCAGAGGACAACGGCTGCATCACCTGCCACCACCGGCTCTTCCTGCTCATCTGGAGGGACGGCATCCGCCAGTACGGGATGTGCGTCCACACCTGCCCCCCTGGCTACTTCGGCGTGCGGGGACTGGAGGTCAACAGATGCACAAGTATGTCCTGCACCAGCTGGGCCACCCCCCTGCCCTGCTTGTCCCAGAGCCCCCTTCTCCCCTCACCACCCTGTGGGTCCCAGTGCTGCGCTAGGGCACCAGCCGCATTTCCCGCAGCATCCCAGCGGCATGGACCAGGGGCAGTGGCGAGAGCTGGGAGCATCCAGGCTGTGGGGTTTCCTCCACTTTTCCCTCGCCCAGAGCTGCAGCCTGGACCCTGAATGTCTGCAAATGGCTTCGGGTCCCCTCTGTGTGCTGCCAGCTCCAGACTTGCCATGTGCCAGCCCTCGGGCTCGCCCATCTGACCAGCGCTCCTTCCCGCAGAGTGCAGGTCGCCCAGCTGCGAGAGCTGCTTCAGCAGAGACTTCTGCATGAAGTGCAAAGACAAGTTTTACTTGCACAAGGGCCAGTGTTTCCGGCAGTGCCCCCCCAGCACCACGGCCCAGCCCAGCACCCGCGAGTGCCAAGGTAAGCAGCACCCCCTCATCGTGCCCGTGGTCCCTGGGGACATGCCTGGTGCTGTGTGGTCACCAAACCCATCCTGCACCTCTGTCCCCCCACAGAGATGTGCGAGCCAGGGCCGTGGAGTGAGTGGAGCGCCTGTACCCACAACGGCCGGACCTGTGGCTGCAAGTGGGGTCTGGAGACGCGGGTCCGGGAGGTGGTGGGGGCTGCCCAGGAGGAGGGGGCTGCCTGCCCTGCACTGCAGGAGACAAGGAAGTGCCGTATGAGGAAGCACTGCCCGGGAGGTGAGCACCACACCATGTACCAGCCATGGCCTCATGGCGGCTTTGCACCCTTCCAAAGTGAACCCCGAGGCATAACCAGGGGAGGGGGGTGTCAGCGGTCCGGCAGTGGCCGGTGAGCCTGGCTGTCATCTCCCAGACATTCTGAGGCAGGTGGCTGTAATTGTGCAGTTCTGGAGAAAGCCACTGTCTCAGGCACATGTGCTGAGCAGCCCCAGCGCTGGCTGTAGGGTGGTGTGCTGGGATGGCTGCTCCTACCCAGCAGCCCTGAGACCGCCTGGGATCGGCCAGAGTTCCCTTCCACTGCCAGGCTGGGACGGGTGCTGAGCTGCTGTGTCAGGATGAGGCTGCCGAGCTCCAGCTCCCATCCTGCCACACTTGTGAAGGGAGAGGCATGGCCAGGGCTTTCTGCCTCCCAGTTGTGAATAAGGGTTAGAACCCATTGGGGTGGGGGTGTGCATTCCTGAAAAAGTCTCCCAGCCCTTGCAATACCATCAGTGGTCATGGAGCTGGAGGGCATCACCCAGGGGATTTCTGATGGCCAAAACTTTGGGAGACACCCCCAGGCCAGGGTGCTCCTCCATGGCTTGCCCAGCCAGATGTTTGTCACTGCTCCTGTGCCTCCTCCCACCATGGCAGCACTGCATTCCCTGGGATGGGGACTCCCCGGAGTGGGGCTTCCAACCACCTCTTGCAGCACCCAGACCTGGTGTGGCATCTGTCCAGGCAGTGGCTGGCAATGGGAACAGGGAGGCAGCTGATGTCATTTTTGGATGCAACTGTCAGGACTGAAGCTATTCTAATAAATCTCCACTTAATAACTGTCAGAAAGGGGGATTGCATGAGATCCTGATCTGTAGGGCCTGGAAGGAGATCTGAGCTGCTGACCCAGCCCTGCAAAGGTTTGCAGTTTGGAGCTTCAGGCTTGCTGTGTGCCATGGGACGCTCTGGCCGGCACCACCAGCATGGCGGGAGCCACGGGTGGTGGAGGAAAGGACCATGAGGAGGAGAAGAGAAAAAGGATGGAGAAAGGGGGCCAGTAACAGATGTGCGTGCTGGGGCTGAGGCCTTGGACCCAGGAGAGCGGCTTCATCTCAGCACCATCAATCATAAGTAATATTTTTGTGCTGACAGCACGAAGGAGCCGATTTCCTTCCCCGCCCGGGCCTCAGCTTACAGCTTCAGGGCGCCAGGTGGCATCGATTTTGGGGATGTTCCCCTCCCTGCCGGGCTGTGCTGGCTCTGGACCCAGAGAGCTGGTGACAGTTTGATGCAGCAAGTTTGGCGTGGGAGGACAGGCTGCTCCAGAGCACGGTGTCTGCGGTGCGGTGCCAGGCGGGTGCCTGTGGCATCATGCCTGCACCCAGCCCTGCCTGGCACACAGTAGGTCCTGGTGGCCAGAAACACAGTGCTGGCACTTGGGAAGCACCCAGTCTTGTGGAGTGACTGAGAAGGCAGTGGCACCCTGAAAAAAGTACTGGTAGCCCTGAGGCTGTGGTGATGGACTCAGAATGGCGGGGCCTCTCTCAAGGCCAATATCTGGAATCAGCTCCAAAGACAGTTCTCAGCCCAAGGCAGCAGAGGGAAACCCCTTCGGTGCCCCACGAGCAGCCTCCGCTGCCTGCCACCCTGCACGGGTGGGCAAGAGAGGGCAGCCCCCTCTGTGTCTGGCAGCCCAGCCTGGCCACCAGCTCCTGGGCAGGCTGCTTGGTGTCCTGGCCACGGCAGAGCGTGCATCTGCCCTCGCTCCCAGGCTCCTGCCCGCCCAGCCAAGTGCTGCGTTATGCGATCCAGATGCTGAAGGAGGACGGCGAGTTCACTTGATGCAGCCGAGACATCCCCAGCCCCGGCGAGCCGGGGAAGGCAGTGGGACCTGACCGTGTGATGAGAGATTTGTGCCACCACTTCTGAGCTGTCCCCAGGCAGCTGGAAGGGAGAAGCATCCACGCTTGGCCAGGGCACAAAACCCCTCACGCTGCTGTAAATCTGCCTTGTGTGTCTGCTGCGCTCTCCAGATGCTTGGCGTTCGTGCTGTGCCCTCTCCTTTGTGGGTGGCAACTGTCTGGGAGATCAGAGCTGAAAAACAGAGCAGGGCAGGAAAAGAGCTGGAGCCTTTGGAAAGGATCGGTGACAACAGCACTGGAGCACGCAGCACCGGCCAGTCGCAGCCCCTGTGCCCCTTGCGCTGGGGCCGTGTGGAGAGAGCAGCATCCAATCCCCTCCACTAGGTCACTCAACTAGACTGTGGTGGACACAGGAGTAGAAGCAGAGCCAAAGCTGCCAGGCTTTTGGGCAGCTGTCCCACCTGGCAGCATGAGCTCCCCTTCCTGTTGGAGCCTGCAGCATGATGGGGCTTATCCTGCATCCCTGTTGGGTGCCTTGGCACCGACCCCTCGCCCAGTGGAGCCAGGAGACAGAGGGTGCTTGGGGCAGCCCCGCAGGGTGTGCAGAGATTTGGGTCCCAACTGCCTGACCGTGCCACAACAAGTCCCTGGCAGGCTGTCAGTGGGTCAGAGTTATGGGGACATGGTCGGGCTGTGGCACCTGGACAGGCAGTGTCTGTGCCAGGAGAGCATCCCCAAGGAGATCATTCACACCTCTACATGGATGTGCCCTGAGGTCACCTTGCTTCCCACCACACCCAAACCCTCCTGGGGACTGTCTGGGTCCTGTGCAAGTCCAGGGTGGTGGGCAGCACCATCTCCAGAGGGGAGGCACAGCCCTGCGCTGCAGCACAGCCAGGCAGGGACACAGCATCAATTTGAGGAGTTGGTGCATCCACTGACCTGCACCAACATCCCCAGTTCCTGCCCAGAGAGAAGTTGGGGTCTCCCCAGGAAGTTTGATCATTGGGTTGAGCTGACCCCAGACTATTCCTGGAGATTGTAGGGGTATCAGGATTTAGGGTCTGGACACAGATGTCCCTCTGTCCATCCCACTGGTGCACCCAAAACTCCTGCAGACCCACATTGCTCTTCAGTGACCTGGAGAGGGCTCTGGGGTCCCCCCAAATTGGGAAGAGGGTCATGCCAACACCCAAGGGAGAACATGAGATCCACACTCCTTGGATGGGACTTGGGCCGGATCCTTTTACCTGACCGAGAAGCAACCCTTCCTTTTCTCCCCCTTTTTCTATTCCAGAGAAAACTGAACCCAAAAACAAAGGCAAAAAGCGGCAGAAGAAGCCGAAGACAGAACTGCACGTGGGTACCTAGCGGCACCGGCACGGCAGAGGGGGCAGCACCGCAGGAGCCAGCCGGGAGCTCTCCGTGTCACTGGCCGATGGCACAGAGAGCTCCCAACCAGCTCCCGCCGCGCTGCCCTGGCCACGTCGCCCCTGGTTTTCCATCCACAAAATGATTGCACAATTTTCTTCGCCCCCCCACCCCCACTCCCCAAATCCTTTTTTCTTTTGAGACGATTTATGGCTTGTAAAACATTTCCTTTTCAGAAAATCTAATTTGCAGTGTCCAAAGCAATGCCCTGGGGCTCGGGGAGGGGGTGGCTCCTTTATTTTTTTCTGTTTTCCCCTCTCCCCCAGCCTGCTTGGTCCCTTCCTTTGCTCTAGCCGGGTGGGATGGAGTTGGTCCCAGAGTTAGACCCCACTGATGAAGATGCTTGCTTGGGTACCATCCCCCAGGGCTGGGAGATGCCCTGTCCCCACAGTGTCCCGTCTGCACAGGGTTGCTGGGGTGCACAGGACACCGCTGAGCTGCTCTGGGTGCCAGATTGGGTCCCCCATCCTCAGTCACAGAGGAAGGACCCCCCAGGGGTTGGGCCATCACTCACTGCAATCCAACCTGGTGCTCAGCATCCCCAGTGGCACAACTATGGGCCAAATCCTGCCATCCTCAGACTCACAGAAGGGCTGAAGGAGCCTCTTTCTGCAGCTGGATGTGGGCTCAGGAATTTGGGGTGGCTGTGGCCATCTTCGGTCTGGAACAGGGACCCACACCGTGCAACTGCAGCTGCTGGTGTAAGATCAGGCAGGGGATGCTGCTGCCTCCTGCATCCCAGCCAGGATGTGCTGGGAGCAGCCACCACAGCCCCCTCACAACCATCCCCTGGGGTGCTGAGCACGTCTGGGCCAGTCCACCCCGCCAAGCCAGCTGCCATGCTCCCACTGCCAGCAGAACATCCATGAAGAACAGAGTGTTGTATCAGCATATTTAATATGCATCTGCCCAAATTCCTGCCCCAGCCACAGGCGTCTCTGTATGGGGGGGTTTTGCTGGGGTCAGAGCGCCCTGTCCCCGCTCAGAGCGCTGGTCAGGGTGAGGCCGGGATGACAGTGGGGTGTCGGGGCTGTGGGGACACGGTCCATTCAGGGCAGAGCACTGGGTGTCAGCACTGAGCCGGCCCCAGGAGCAGCGTGAAGCCGCCGGGCAGCTACTCTGCTTAGTGTCAAATAATAATGTCAAATAAATGTACTAAAGCCACCGGCATCCCTTTTGCCTCCCTGTTTTACTCGTTTCCATGAGACACTGCCAGAGGGGGGTGAGGACGAGGCCGTTCTGCCTGTATCCCTTGGTTCTGCTGCAGGAAATGCAGCTGCATCAGTCCCCTCCATCCTGCAACTTGCAGCCTGACCCGCAGCACAGCTCCCGGCCGTGGGGCACCCTGTCCCCAGGGAATCTGGAGAGATTTTATTTTAAAGGCTTTATTTAAAGCATCACCAGCATCACTCTATGCCCAGGCCAGCGGCAAGCGGCATCACCCGAGCTGCTGCCCTGCAGGTATCTGGGGCTCATCCAGCCAGACACTAATTAGAGTGATGAGCCTCGCAGGACCCCCTCACAGTGACAGTCAGGCCCTGCCACGTAATCCAGCTGCTCTGAAGGCACAGCCACAGCACGCTGGCCCCACGGGAGCTGCGGCGTTTCCCTCGGGGGGATGGAGCACCCCACTCATGCTGCAGACACCACTCCCACCAGCAACAGCACTCACAGCATCCCCAGCCAGCCCACAGTGATCAGGATGGCAACGAGGTCCCCTCCCTGGCCCCATGGCGTGTGGGACACGTGCACCTTGTGCACGTGCAAAACCACCCTCTCCTGAGATGTGTGGGCATCCCCCATGCCTGGGGAAACCTGCCAGCCTGTCCCCTCCACTGTGATTGTCCCCTCCTTGGGGGGGCATAGAGCCAACCCAGCACGTAGGCTGGTGGCCATGGCCATGGTGGCCCCGAGGATCTGGCCACCTCAAGCCCTGCGCAGGGTCTGGCCAGGCCCTGCAAAGCTCTGCCTGGGACACAGCCCCCATCTCGGTCCCCACAGGCTCGTCCCACGGCCGGAGCGGCCAAATCCAGGCCTGGCTCCATCCAGCGTTATAAATAGCAGGGACATGGGGAGGGAGCCAGGCTCCCTGGGATGGGGGGTGCAGGGGGCAGCGGGTGCTGACTATGGGGGACTCCTGGCACGGAGGTCTCCAGGGTGCCCAGGATGGAGAGTGTGCGAACTGCTCGGACACGCTGGTTGGAAGCACTGCCCTGTCCCAGGAGGTGCAAGGAGCTGCCCAGAGGACGGGCCCGGGGGGGCACAGCGGGTGTGTGCAGCCGGAGGAGGGACAGAGTCTGCCTCTGCGAGGGTGTGTGAGTGTGTGCAGCGAGACATTTATAGATCACGTGTGAAACTTGATCTCCCCACAGTGGGCTAAGAAGAGAGAAAAAAGATAGAAGTATTGTTTTTAAACAGATTTTTCCTTTGTTTTTCTTTTCTCTTTTTTTTTTTCCCCCCCCCCACTCCCTCCCCCTGCAGCCGCCCGGCGATAAAAGGCTGGGGCGGCTGGAGCCGGCTCAGAGGGAGGAAATGCCGAAATCGCAGCATCTCGCCTTGGTGGCCAGAGCCCACTGACCCATCCCAGCAAAGAGCGGCATCGCAGCTTCCCGGGAAGTGCCGGCACATCCCCAGCCACAGCACCCCACTCCCACCCCACCCATCGCCGTGGGGAGCCCCGTGCTATGCGGGCACTCACCCTTGGCCTCGTGGCCCTGACCTGTGCCACGACGGCACTGTGCGCGGCCGGAGCCCAGCGCCGGGTGCTGGACGGGGGTGTCCGCCGGCGTTACCACCGGGTGCAGCACGGCCACTGCAGCTACACCTTCGTGCTACCCGAGGCTGAGCCACCGCCTTGCCCGCCTGCCCCTGCCACCCCCGGCCCTGCCAACGTGCTGCTGCAACGGGACTCGCCGGCTGGCACCGCGCACGCTGGCCATGGGGCTGCCCAGCGCCTGCAGCACCTCGAGAGGATCCTGGAGAACAGCACCCAATGGCTGCTGAAGGTAGGGTGAGGTGGGGGGGATTGGCAGCAAGGTAGTGTGGGTGGGGGTCTGCTTCCAGCACCCAAGTGTGCACTATACTCCTGCTGCAGCTTGATGGAGGCAGAGGTGGGCACACGGGGTTTTCATGCCCACCCGAGCAGCAGCGCTGTGGCCAAGGCAATGTCTCCTCTGCAACCTGGGCCTGATTCTGGCCCTTTTGCACTGGGTGATGTCTCCTTGGAGGGGATGGGTGATGCAGGTGCTGGGGGTGCTGCAGCTTGTGGGTCAATGGTGCTTGGTGCTGCGGCTCTATCCCCATGCTATCCTGCCACGGCTGTGCCAGGCATCCTTTGAGGCTCAGCACTCCCTGTTCTGGGTCAGGACACAGCACTTCTGGAAAGCTCTCAGGAAGGGTTTGGGCAGGTGGTGGAGCAAAGGACCTAAGAGCAGGAGCAGCAAAACCTCCAGGTTTTCCCACTTACTGGATTTGCAAAAGCTCCTGGTGTTTGTTGAGACTTTGAGTATGACCTGTGACTCCTGGGCAGCCTCAGCACATGGGTGAGCGGGAGAGTGCAGGATGGGTGGTGGTGGGGTGCCACACCAGAAGGGTTGTGTGGTGCCCCCCAAGCCCCTCCATCCCACAGCCTGAGGCAGGAAGCAGTATTTCCTTCCCGAGAGCTCCCAAGCTCCGCTGAGCCCCACATCTGCAGCTGAATGCTTGCGTCAGACCCAGGAATAGCTCCCGGCTGGCTTGTCCCTGGGGACACCTCCCTGGGGGGCTGTAAACCCCATGCCCCGGTGAGGCAGCAGCCCCAGGCCCTGGGTGCCTGTGCTGATAAGATGGTGAGTGGCGTGTCCCTCTGGCCAAGTGGCAGTGCCAGCACAGCCACATCCACCTTCTGGCAGCATCCCACTGGGGTGCAACAGGCCCTGTGTGCCTCTGCACCCCGACTGCCTGGATGATGCCCACGGCTGAGCAGGGCCAGTGGTTCTGTGAGGGTCCATTCCAAGCCCCTACAGTGCTTGAGCCAAATGTCCTAAGTGGGAGTCCTGGGGTTGGCCTGCAGCAGCCACTCTGCTCTGGAAGCCTCTCCTGGCCGCGGGAGATGGAGCAGGGAGGGGAGCAACAAGGATGTGCAGGGCTGTCCCCTGTCTCCTCAGCTATCCATGATGGCAAATTCCTCAAAAGCTGGGAAAACACTGGGCTGCAGCTGAAAGCCAGCCTGGGGTGTCATTGTGGGACAGGCAGAACCAGCCACTGCACCCCAGCGTGTGTCCACCACTGTGGGACCTGCTGGGTCTGCTCTGCATCCCGGTCCTGGGGTGCCTGCACCCCTGGGATTCCTGTGTCCTGGGGTCTGTGGGGTCCCTGCACCCTGGAGTCCCTGTGTCCTGGTGTCCCTGGGGTTCCTGTGCTCTGGAGTCCCTGTGTCCTGGGGTCTCTGTGCTCTGGGCTTCCTTGTGTCCCTGCACCCTGGGGTTCCCTGTGCCTGGGGGTCCCTTTGCCCTGGAGTCTCTGCACCCTGGGGTCCCTGTGCCCTGGGGTCCCTGTGTGAGCTTCTCTCAGGGTGAGAGCAGCCCTTGGGCACAGCTGAGCAGGGCAGGGGCCAGGGGTCCCATTGCAGGTGCACATGGCCGTGTCCCCGAGCAGGCAGCCACACAAAGAGCAGAGCTGCAGATGTGGGCAGCTGTGGGCAGCAATGCCCCCCACCACAGCCCCAAGGAGCTGGAGGCAGTGGGGTATGGAGCAGTTGGTACCTCACCTCACCCCACAGCATGGACCCTCCAGTAAAAAGGCAGCTTTTAGCTTTTTTTTTTTTTCTTTTTCTGCTGTTCCTTGGCTTTCCTAATTTAAGCAGCACAGCCCGGGGAGGCTTGTTTTGGTCAGGCTCCAGGCCTGAACAAACAAACCAGGGCTCAAAGGAGGCATCGGGTTCAGGGACAGACTGTAAACAACATCACATCCCCGTTTGCTCTGCCCTGGCCCGGGGACTTCTGCCGGGTGCCAGATTCTGGTAGAGCCCTCAGCACGCAGAAGGGCTCCCTGGGCCCCCTCCAGCACCCCCAGCACCCAGCTTCCCCCATGGATCCCATCTGCAGCACTGGGGTGCCAAGCCACCCTCTCCAGCCAGCCACGTGCAGCCCCCCGCCACAGCCGGGAGGGACAGGGACGTGGTGAGGCACAGGGACACGGCGTCGGCTGTTCCCATCTCAGGAGGAATTAATTTCAGTTCAAACACAAATATCTGATGGAGTCACCAGGTCTG
Organism: Heliornis fulica; assembly: GCA_013399135.1. Taxonomy (NCBI): domain Eukaryota; kingdom Metazoa; phylum Chordata; class Aves; order Gruiformes; family Heliornithidae; genus Heliornis; species Heliornis fulica. Next base: position 23,243 of record VXBZ01005538.1, read on the forward strand.
TGGGGGTGGGGCTTGGGGCAGGATGGGGCCCGCAGTGGGGCAGTGGCAACTTGGCAGCTTTAGGGCACCCGTGGCACAGAGACAGGTGCTGCTCACTCTGGCATGGGTGCAGGCGTGCAGGCAGTGGGTGGGGGGGCTTTCTCCCCATCTCTGGTCTTGGGGGTGGCAGACAATACTTGTGGGATGCTTAGAAATGCTGGGGTAGGATGGGGATGAGGACAAGGGAGGGATGTGGGTGCAAGAAGGCAACACAGGGTCATCCAGTCATGAGTAACGTGTCACCAGGACAGCAGGCTGGGATTTCTCCTACTCCAGGGTAGAGTTTTGGGGTGACTGGCAGCACCATGATCCCCCCACCAGCCTCCCTGCGCCAGCCCCCCCAGAGGAGCAGAGTGTCCACTCTGGACAGAGGGAGGCTGGTGGGACCCTCACCCCAGGTGAGCCCATCTCACCTCAGCACCCACGGAGGGGCAGGAAGCATGATCCCAGCTTTGCAGCCCCCTGCACAGAGCCTGTCCCACTTGGGTCCCTTGTGCCACCCCAGGCTGGGGATGCCATACCCCCCTCCAGCCCCAGTTGCTCCCAGAGCACTTCTGGGGCCAGGAACTGTGGCTATTTCTCCAGCTGCTCAGCCCTCCCTGTGCCAGCCTGACCTTTTCCACGGGTATGTACTGCCCCTGGGCTCGGAGATATGTTTATTTAAGAAAAAAAGAAAAAAAAAAAAGGAAAAGCGAGATTGAGAGGGAGAAAAGACCTCCCCGAGCCCTGTGAAACAACAAGATTAACGACGTGGTTAAAGGGAAACTCTCCAGCAATCATTCAGCTCGGGGAAATGTTTTCCAGACGCAGCTCCACGACCTTTCCCCAGTTCCTCCCCATGAGCACGTTCCCGCGAGGGAGAATCCCCAGGGAAGCGGGGTACAGGCAACACCTTCCAGGGCACCCAACCCTCCTGCCTTCCGTGGGTGCTCACGATGTGGAGATGGTTTTACCATTGC
>VXBZ01005544.1:0-19988 GCA_013399135.1 Heliornis fulica
TTTCCCCCAGAAATTGCTTGAAGCAGACAGAGTCAGTCCTACCAAAATCCAGGGTTATGGTCCCACTTGAGGTTCTCTTTCTACCACATAAGATACTGAACTCCACCATCTCATGGTCATTGCAGCCAAGTCTACCTTCAACTTTCAGAGCTTCAACCAGACCTTCCTTGTTAGCAAAAACAAGGTCCAGCAGTGCTCCTCTCCTAGTGGGCTCATTCACTATTTGCATCAGGAAGTTGTCATCAACACACTAGAGGAAAATAATTTTATTGGAGCTCTAATCTTATAATAGTCCTTTGCAAAATCAAAGCCCTGCATCCACTGTGCAACATCAAAGGGCAGTCTAAAGGCTTGAGCTTTACTTATTGGGTTCTAGAGCATAACAAACACTGAGGAACACAGTTCCTCAGCAGACAAGCAATGTATATTTTGAAAGGGGAGATGATTATTTATACATTCAAATAGTATCTAAGAGGTTTGGGGGTTAAGATTACTGCATGTAACCTTGCTGGCACCAGTTTTGAAAGCATTGGTGCAAATATGTTGAATTAATTGGAGACAATTTGTGGACCAGGATCAGATATGATGGTTCGGGTTATTGTAATATGCAATTTAGTAATCTAATCTGACCACTGTTAGAGGTCTGAGTTATTACTTGTGACATTCTTTATTACAAAAAACCCCACCTTACTCAGAAAGGAGAAGGTCAAGCAGGAGGTGAGAAAGGAAGGGAGCAAGAGACACAAGGGCATGCATGACAAAAGGATGAAAGTGTATTCAAGGGACAGGGATGGGACAGGATGGAAACAAGGTTGGGGCAGACAAAGGAGAAGTGTGAAGCATTAACTAAAAGTAAATTAAATTAAATTTCATTCATAATCAAGGAAAGAATAAGAAAAGGTGCATATTATATGTCAATGTTGTGCTGCACTCCTGTGGTTCTAATGCCTCAGTGCCATCTGCAGGGTTTTGTTCCTCGGGAGTTGGACTTGATGATCCTTATGGGTCCCTTACCACTCAGGACATTCTACGATTCTATTTACATCTTATGCTTATGCATGTACTGTATTTACCTGCAAGCCAAGTTTAACTGTTGCTCCTGGCAAGCTGTGGAGGTGGCTTTCACAGCAAGCCTGTGAGCACTGTTGACCTTAGTGACTTGCATCCCTTTCTCTTAGGTGCGATATACTGCTGAGGGTTTTCTAGAGAAGAACAGAGACACCTTGCCAGCCAGCATCCGTGGGCTTTTCATCAACAGCATCACCCCCTTGCTCAGTGTGCTGTTCACAGGCAAGTCCCTCTGCTATGACAGGGCATCCCACGGGAATCTAGATGGCAAGAGCTAAGTGTGAGGATGATGCTCATGTACTGGTAATGTGTTTCAAGGCCAGCAGCCCCAGGCAGACCCTAAGAAGACTGCAGCTGAGACTGGGGCTGCTGGCATATACTAATGAGGGATGTTCATTCCCCATGGTGTGTAGATATCAGGAGTAGCTTTCAAAGATGTTGCTCTTGTGAAATTGACAGGCCACTGTGTAGACATAGTTCTGACCACAAGCCTGGCCTTTATAGATTCTAGGTATAGCAGAGCCTGACCTTCCCAGGGATCAGCTTGGGATTAATTAGTATTAGTTTGCCAAAGCAAGGTGCTATTTTTTCCATCAGCAAGACTTCCTAGTCTTGCTGATGGAAAAAAGCAAGACTTTCCATCAGCAAGAATCTACCCAGCAGATGTTCTAGCTAGCATCTTTAAGTTTGAGCGTGGCTGAAAAAAGGCAGGTTGTGTCCTCTTCCAGAGAATTAACCACTACTCAGATGTTTTCTCCCATATCAGGTAGACCATTGTCTCCAGAGATAGTGCGGGACTGTTTCCACTGGCCCTTCCCACATAGTCTGGTTTTGGCTAGCAGAGAAGCTGAACAAGGTCATAACTTCTATCTGTTCACACAGAAAATAGAATGCTGTAGAGCCACAAGCAATGAGTCTAGAGATTATCCTCTTCAAGCATTGTTAGATGCCTGTTGGTGATGTCATATTGTTGATCCTTTTGGGTTGTTCAATAATCTGATTGTTTTGTCTTCTCAGTAGCAGAGAATAAAATTGCTGCATTGTATGCTTCATATATTTGCATTTTCTTCTCCCTTGCTATTATTTCCTTGTATTTCCATGAGGCGAAACCTTATACCCTGTATATGATTCAGTATTTGTAGGGAGACATGTCTGTGAAGTTGAGGTTTGAATGTTTAGGCGTGGTTAATTTGGAACAAAGGTACAAAATTAACTATTGTTTCTGTTCTTCCAGCCACCATCTCCAGGACAGGGACACTGATGCCTCATGTAAAAGCCAAGGTATCACACTTCAGGTTCATGTGGCAGTTGATAAATGATGGCATAATTACCTGATATCTACTATTTGAGTAACTGACTGAAAATGAGACCAGATGGTAATTGGTTGAAAATAAGAGCAGAAAGCAATCTGCTTGTCACAATTTCTCCTTTGCTTTTACTGAGTTTTCTGCTGACTTCTGTTGATAGATTTAACGTGTCTTTCCTCCCCTGAGATCCATTCTGTCTCCTTTTTGCCATCTGCTTTCCAGCACCGTTCTTTGGGTGGCAATCAAGTCCTCTTTCGAGGGGTTATCCTTTTGTTTGGATCTGCTTTCAGGTCTCACCAGCAGCAGATGACAAGTTCAACAGCACACGGAAACAGTCTGCCGGAGCTCAGTTCCGGGTAAAGTACTACTGTCCTGTAATGCCCCTTGAGATGAATGCAGTGATATTTTCTTGAGAGCTTCCAGTCTGCCAAGCATAGTTAAAGCATCCAACATGTAGACAAGGTTTTCTTTCTGATGTCAAGCACAGAAGATCATGGTGGGGGTGAGCTAGTTGTTATCAGAGCCTGGAAAGTTGCTGTGGGCTTGGGAAAGCAGTTCTTAATTGCAGGATGTTGCTTTGGCTTGCTGGACTGTTGACCTTTCTGTGCCCTCACCAGCATTCCCTGATGGTGCTCATGGAGAGGATGTATTCTGCCAACCCTCACTTTGTGCGCTGTATAAAACCCAACAGCCAGAAGGAGCCAGATGTGGTGGACAGCCAGATGGTGCTGCAGCAGGTGAGGAGAAGCAGTGTCCTTCACGGGTAGTTCTGCCACATCTCAGTGGGAAGGGCAAATCCCACTGAAAGGCAGTGGAGATAGCTGGAAGCTGGCTGGTCTGAGTTTCCCCTTGCAAAAGAAAGAGCAGGCACACTTTTGATGCATTTAAATGTTCTGGGTACTTGGTTGTTTTTGTGACTCTGTCTGCTAGGTCCAGGTTTTGTAATCTTAGTTCTCTCCTATTTCTTTTTCATGAATGCAGTTAGATCTACTTATCAGGCACTAGTATTCATCTTTGTGACTGGTATAGTCCTAGAAAAAAATGATGCATCCTGGAGAAGACTGTTCTTACCTATCAGCCAGGACAAATCTGAATAGGAGCCAAGATGGAAAAGCTTTGATAGGAGCTGAAATGTGCTGATATGACTGTCTTTGGACATTGTGTCAGGTCTGAGATCCAGACACTTTAAAGAGTACTGAAATGTTTAGAAGAGTTCAGAAAGTTCTGTGGCCCGTTTAATGTATATAAGAGAGGATAAGATTAAGATGGAAGTTCATCTGTGCCTCAGACTACTTTTTGTCCGGATTTAAGGAACAGGGGGCTCAACAGTACCCATGGCTGTTTCTTCAGTCATTGGTTTTTATGGTTTCAAGTTTATAACTGACAATGGTTAATCACCACAGTTACAGGATGTGGTAAATTCAGTCTTTTTCAGAAAGAAACTTTTTCGGTTTGAACTAGTGAAGTTTAGGGGTGAATGGAGGCATATCTGGCTGCAGAGGAGCAAACTGATGTCCTAATGACCTGTTTGTTTATCTGATCCTCTTTGTGGTGCTGCTTCAGCTCCGATACAATGGACTGCTGGAGACAATCCGTATCCGAAGAGACGGTTTTTCCTGGAGACCCTCATTTGAGGAATTTGCTGAAAGGTTTGTTAAAACCTCTGATTGTTCTTTGTTAAAAACTGTTAGGGAAGCAAATGTGGTAACCAGATATGGGCATGGAGTGAAACAGCCTCTTTAAAGTTTACTGAGACCATGGGGCTGTTTGTTGTGGGAGGCTGAGTGGGAAAGACAGTGATTTATTGTTGTTTGCTGTAAGGGTGACAGCTCAGGGCATCAAGGATCTGGCTTTTACCTTGCTGTATTGGTTTTTCACAGATATGGAATTCTTCTAGTTAAAGCAGATGTTTCCCTTACAAAAGAAAGGTAGGAACCCTTCTTCTGTTATGTGCAGTCCAGTTTGTTCTTCAGAGAATTTTGCTCTCAAAGCAGCAAAGCAAACTGAATAAAGGGAGCAAAGTGGAGGTGGGTTTTTGTGGTGATGCTGAACACCAGTCCTCAGGCAAGGACTGTTAGTGTTCAAAGAAAAACATTGGGTACAGTGACAAATGGAATCTTTCTTGAATTGTTATGCAGCACTTCACTTACTATGACAGCATGACAACTAGCTAATGTACTCAATTTAGGGAGTCACAAAGGGTGTCCACTGAACTCAGTATGGCAGGGGCTCAGCACAACTGCCAGGCTTTTCCTGATGACTTCATGGGAGAGGAAAATAAAGACAGTGTTGAGTAAGCAGACTGCACTGAGTATCTCCCAGGCTAGAGAGGATATTTCAGGTCTGAGAATTTTTTTTATGTATACAGGCGTAATATACTCCCAGCATGTTTGGAACCTGACCCTTCCCTACATACATAAATCCCCCCCTAGCTCCACAGTCTCAGCTTTTTACATCTTGTGCAGCAACCTTCTACCTCTTTTTTTTTCCACTTTCCCAGTCCTTCCTTCCTGACATGGTCAATTGTGACTGATAGTGAAAATGAAGCATATAGACAGACAGCTGGTGGCTTTGTTGGTTGGTTGAGGGTTTTTTTATCCATTAATAAAAGTATTTTAATGTTCTGGATAAGTTCTGTCCTGATGGTAGTTTCTCCAGCTTCACAAAGCTTCCTTGAAGTTACTGATGATACTGAATAAGAATTGCAACCCAACTGAGATCAAAATCAAGACAGAATCTCGTGGATGAAAGATTATGTTAGATAGGCAACATGGTATGTTTTCAGGGAAAAAAAAAACAAAACACACACCACCTTGGATATAGTCTAGCACGGTGGAAGTAGGCTGAGGTAGAAGGAAAACCACTTCTGCTTTGCTATGTGGGATATTAGTGTAAAGAGCCACTGTGGTTGGATTTGCAGGCAGGGGGAGGAAGATGTCTGTGTGTTTGCAGTTCCACATGTTGGGGAATCTTTCCGAGTGGCCTAAATTTTATCACTAGAGTCTGCAAAATGAAACTGGAATTAGAAAGTCTTGGTCTGCCAACCTTGCAACTCATGTGCTCCAAAGATCTTGGAAACAAAAACCAGCAGAAACAGTTCTGAGACTAAAACAGTCTTCTCAGAATTGTCTCACAGGGAGCTGAAGGAAATCTTCCCCAGGGAACCCTTTTGCTGCTGTTCCCAAATGTGGTCCCAACTCTACTTCAAGGAGCACTATGGATTGACAGCCAGTGACTGAATGTGATTGGGTGTCAGGGGACAGAGAATCTAATACAGTATCATCGAGGCACTGTCCTCCCCACCATCCCACTCCCCCTCTCCTTTTATGCACCTAAAACTACTAGCTGCATGGTGTTCACCTTGAGTGGAAAATTATTTATTTCACTTTTTTCCCCTCTTTCAGCTGCCTGGAGATACTGCAAAGTACAGAGCTGACAGGCTGGATATGTGGGTAGGTGTGGATTGCTGTTGCTGGGAATGGGGGGGTCTGAACAACAGAGACTTTACACACAGATTGTTATCTGGTTCCCTTCAGAGAGAACTTCATGGCTGTAGGAAGGGCCTGTCCAAAGGATGAAAGGTGCAAGTTTAGGCAAACAGTGCTTCTCACTGCTTCTTTCTTCCCCCATCTTCACAGAAAGTCGCGACTTTTCTTTAAATATTGGCACCAGGAGCAACTGGCAAAGTATGTGGAACGGCTGGAAAGAGCAGCAGTTGTCATACAGAAAGGTGAGCACTGGGGCACGAATGTCCCTCAACTCTGATCTCAGACCAGGGCAGGGAAAAACTTTTTCTCTGGGCTAAGGCAGATGACAAAAAGGCAGGCCAGGTGCCATCTCCATGCCAGGGCCCTGTGGGGTCTGAGTGCTTATTGCAAATCCCTGCTTCCCTGGTGCTCATCCTCAGTGAAGGAAAGCCACCAGGCAGTGTGAGCCTCGGAAAGAGAGCACATGTGCACATGTGCCCAGGAGAACTGCACTTGGAGCACTGGCATATGATTTGTCATGCGTACTGAGATATGGTTAAGTGTCCTCTGTCACAATGCCTTGTTTGTGAGCAGTGTTGAAATGAGGAGGGGGAGAAGTAGTGAAGCATATCTAATTCCCAGTTTTAGAGGCTGGCAGAAGGGAATGAGATTTTGGTTTGGGCTGTATTTCTCCTTTCCAGGCAGTGTCTGCTCTGGCAGCCTGTTTCTGGGGAGCCGGCGCTGTTGGCAGTTTGGTACTTCCCTCCGCGCAGGCTCCATGAGGACAGTGCAGCTGTCACCTTGCCTGGTCCCACTCAGTTGTGCTTCTGCACAGGTTGTTGCAGCTTCCAGCTATGCACCACACAGTGTGACAAACATCTGACTGTCACATGCTGTGCCTTGTTATCATCCGTGGGGAAGATGTGTGGGCAGTAGGAAATGAGAGGGTGTGGCTTTCGGTTCATGTGCTTTAGTACCTGGTGGAGTAGGCGGGTAATGCAGTGTCGGTAATGCTCCTGATGATGAACCCTGTGATGGCTTCTTTTGGGAAGAGTTATCCTGTGGGCTGACACCACGGAAATCCTCCCTCTTTCACGGTGTCTGAAGGGTACCAGGGAGATAGATGGTTAACAAATGCCCTTCTGTGAGACTTGGTTTTCTGTATCCCCTGCATTGGCATTAAAGGTGTGAGTTAGATCTGTATTTTTATATGTTTTAATCTGTGTTATCACAGCTTAGAGGCAAAGACTGTTCTTGCATGGTTTTGACTGCTTGCTGACAGTAGAGTTTGTGTTGCTCTTTATAAATGTGATTGGAGTGTTAGGCTTTGCACTGGCTGAAGGAATATCGCCCACTGTGTTTCCCCAGGGAGTGACAAAGACATGATAAGCGTGGGGGTTTTAGTAACCACAGCTTTTCTCTGAATAGTTTTCAGGAGATTCAGATGCAGGAAGACTTACCTAAAACTCGTGGCTGACCTGAGAGCTAAGTGGCTACAGAAGGAGACAGAGCAAGAAAGAAGCCGGCAGCTGGCAGGGGAAGCAGAGGCCCAGAGTGAGTTGCTCACACTTCCACTATCCTCACTGCATGGTTGCTTGTGCAGTGGTCACCTCAAAGGGCTGTAAGCTTCAGGTGATGATAACGTCTCCTACAGCTGGGGGCTCCACCAGTGTGGTGGGCAGGGAGGTGCTGATTCTGCCTTGTCAAAGTGCAGCTTTCTCTGTGGGGACTAGAAGGGGCACAGTGAAGGTCTGTGTTGGGAAGAGTACCAAGCTGTGTCTTTCCCACACACTCCACACAGGAGAGATCCTATCACAGACATGTGCAGGATGGATCTTGTGGATCTTGGATCCTAAATTTAATCTATTTCTTTCCTTTTGTTGCAGAAAGTATCTTCTTTCCAGTGCCCATGCCACGAAAGAGACGCCCTCAGCCTGGTGCCCATCTTCCTGAGAAGCCACCAGTGCCGCGTCCACGCAGCAAACTGACAGAGGTAGCAATACTGGTTGTGGTTGGGGCCCAGTGTGTTGGTCCCCTGTGCCTTCCACCTTCTGCGTGCATGTGGTTGCAGCAGACAATTGTCATTCTTGTTATTAGGAGTCCTTTCCTGCTGTGGTTAGTTAAAAAGTGTGGTCAGCACATTTGAGGAACTGAGATCAGCATTTGAAAGTTTGTGATTGATCTTGTCTTAAGGGACTTTGAATTTGGATCACTACCAAAGTGATGCCCTCAAAGGTCCCTTGCCTTTGCTCTCATGCCCACTTTCCCCCTCTCCCCACTTTCAGTCCACTCCTTTTGATAACTTCCTGGATCCTTCTGCACCTCGCCCTGTTCTGAAGACAGAGGAACAGGTTGGAGAAGAGGCAAAGATAAGGAAGCTCAAGAGAGGAGCAACTCTCCGTTGGTTCAAAGAGACACAGGCACAGAAGGTCATGCAAGATGATGGAGCCTTTCCAAGCTGGCTGCATGGGATGATCAGCCGGAGGTGCGTGTATGCTGGACACAGTGGCTTAGCTTGGGTTGTGTCAGGCAGACATAAACTACTGAGTCCTTGGAATGACTGCATAGGTTGGATTTGCCTCCTTAAGGAACGGGAGACCTGCATAACCTTTCACTTCTAGGCTGTGAGCTTCAAACCCTTAGGGGGAAGCTTGGAGCTCCCTGTCTCAGGATGCTAATGCTTAAACTTTGCATGCGTCCAAGGAAAGATTGTTGAAATTCATAGGAAAAAAGCCCACTGTTCCAAGGTATAGATCCTGTGGGGGGAAGAGAAGCTGTGAAGGTACTAGAAGAGGAAATGCACAAGTGGATTCACACTTTTGTGGATGTTTTGCAGAGACATGATATGGAATGAAGATGGGCTTCTGGTCTGACTCATTATGACTGTTCTCATGTATCTCGGTTTAGATCAGGAGGAGACCGCAGTTTACAGCAGGAGAATACAGAATTCAGTGTAAATTTATTTTATAAAGTATTAAGAGGTGCTTTAGTGAGTACCCAATAGAAAAATTCCCTCAAAGTCCCCAGATATGGGATAAAGAGAGGCTTTTTGTTTGTCATTGCCCACCCAAGGATAATACAGCATAGATGGAATTTACATCTCTTTAGGCTAGGAGAAGCATCCACAAAGCCCTGCCTACTTAGAGCTGATTAGAGACTGAATTCTCAAGGGCTTTTTTTGGAGAGAAACCTGTATTGAAATGCTTGATATTTTGTTGCTGGTGGTATGCCTCACACTTCACCCTCTTGGGTGAGCCAGACACTGCTTTCCACACAGTGTGTTAATTGGAGAAATGCCGATTATCCCAGTGATCAGATAGGAGCAATACAGTGGGGTTAGCAGGAAGATATGAAAATTTCTGCCTAATTTTTTTTCTTTTTTTCTTTAAAGATACTCATCAAAGTCCACACCTGCTATTTGTCCACAGGTACAAGAATGCAGGAGAGAAACTAGTGCCCTGGCAGTCAATATTTAATTCATAGGCTAGCCATGAACACTTCACACTGAAGGACATGGCAGATCCTTCCCAAAGATACCAACAATTAGCTGCTTTCTAAATGCTGCTTCCTGATGCTGGGTTTAAGTCTCCATACAGCAGTGTAAGCACAGCCTCATATAAGGGAGCCGCCAGAGCAGTCCCAAATTGCAGTGGAGATTTGCAGTCACCTTTAGCCTGGAGCAAGGCACATGACAAGCATAAAGCAGTGCTTTGTCTGTTGGGCAGAGAGGGGGAAGACCTCCTTCTAGCAGGAAGTTTAGAGAGCTAGACTGGTATAATCCAAGTTGGTGTTTTTCCAAGGAACTGGGCTTACCTAGTGCTAAGCACCACTACCCCCCCAGCATCCCAGATTTCTTCCATCAGCCCTGGAGCATAGGAAATGCAGATATGCACAGCCTCCTCAACTCAGTGATGCTTTGTAATGTGCCTGTGCTGGAAGGCAGCTGTTTATGTTGCACTAGTCAGACTGCTGGAGCAGGTCTGGAGCAGCCCTGCCTGGAGAGGTTTTAGCCAAGAGTGTTGTGCCTCCTCAGCCTCCTAATGCGTAATGCTCCAGCAAGCCTGAGTCTGGAAACCTCTACCTAGGAACATGTGGGGCAGGTGCTGGCCTTGCTGTGGACTGGGAGCACTGCCATGGTAGCACGAGAGATAGAGTGGCAATCTCTGCACAGAAGCAACTGCTCACTGTCCTCTGAAAAAAGTCTTTCTTGCTTCCAGGGAAGCTGAAAACCTGCTGACTGACAAGCCTTTGGGTTGCTTCCTTGTTCGGATCAGCCAGAGTCGACCAGGCTACACCTTGACATACAGGTGGGTAATGAGCCTTGCAGAGAAGGAAGATGAAGATCCTAAACTGAGTGATGGATGACTGGAGGAGTTTAACCTCCTCCACAGATTAGTCTGGTGAGGATGATGCTCGGCCTCTCCTGTTGTGAATGCCTCAGGCCGACTGGAGTAGCAGACAGGACACTGCAGAGTCTGTCTCACCAAAAACTAGGTGCGTTGGTGGGTGGGGTGCCACAGCTCCAAGGGTGCAAGTCCTTCTTAGGCTGTGCTTTATGGCTGAGTGGGCAAACCAAGTTGGAAGATGCAATGACTGGAGCAGAGGAGATGAGTCTAGAGGAGGCCCTGTACAGGCTTTGTACATCTTCAGGCCAGGAGTAGGGCAGAGTTTTCATCTGGAAAGCAGCAGACTCAGCTGCCTTCCATGCTGTTTTCCACATCTGCTGCCATGTCTGATTGCCAGGGTTCTCCTGTCACTAACTTTGAGTTGCTTACAACAAACTGACTTTTTGTCACTAATTTTTGCTCCTCCAAACACCTCCTGTCATAGCGTGTGACACTCCAGCTAGTGCGTGTCTTGCATCTTTGTGATACTTGTTACTGTGGCTCCTGATCACATCTGGCCTCATGAGACAAGTTCAGAAAGCAATGACTGGGTCCTGGAGAGACATTGTGTCCCCATGCTGTGACTATTTCTGTCTGTCCATCTCTCCAGGGGTGAAGGCCGCTGCAGACACTACATGATCGAGATGCAACCGAATACACGCTATGTCATCCTGGGGGAAGACCGGGCTCACGCCTCGCTCACTGAACTGGTTCAGTATCACCAGACTGTGGGCATCCAGCCCTTCATGGAGATATTGACTGTTCCCTGTGAGCAGGTGAGGGCTGAGGATCTGGGTGGGGTGGGGACATAGGCTGTGGATGGAGTCCATACACTGAATGGATAGAACTGGTCTCTTTTTTTGTGCTCCCATTGCAAGGGCCAAATCTGGCCAAGCAACTTGGCTTCTTCTGCATGCACTGGGTGGGCACTGAGGAGTCCTGGGGTTTGGAAGAGGCCCTGGTGGTTGGGTGGCACCCCCCTGACCCCTGAATGTCTACAGTGCTCACAGCTGAGTATTCCTCCTTGTTGCGCTGTTTGGGGTGTATGGTGGTTGTGTAAGCCACTACTAAATCCACTCTTTCCTCCCTCAGAAAGGTAGGGAGAATTTGGTTTATGAAGACCTGAAAGGCCTCAGGCTGGATCCACCAACAGCCAAGGGGACGGTCCCTCCAGAGGAGCAGCCCTGCCCCTCCAAGCCTTCCACCAGCAGACCTGCTAAGCTGTCAGGAGGAGCTGAGGTTCTCAGACAAATGTGGTTCAGGAGGAGCAGGAGTTTCCAAAACCAACAGAACCCAGACAAGAGTAGGACAAAGGCAAGTTCAGTCCAGAAGACAGGCAGCCAAGAAGTCTTCCCTCGCTTCCACTCTTCCATACGCCTGGCAATGCAGGAAATCCAGCAGGTGAGCGGGGCATATCCTCTGCTGAGCCTTGCCACCTGTGGCCACTATGGGACACGTGGAGCTGCCCTACCCATGGGCAGGAGAGAGGAGGTTTCCTCAAGTAGTACTTGGTTTACTAGCTTCTGGGTCACAGATTTTATTTCGTGGTCTTGTGATGAAGACTCTGTTCATTGGAGGTGCAGGCTGGGGAGACCCTGGGAGAGGTTTGCTGCAATGCCCAAAGAGCAGTCCACAAATGATGTGTTCAGTGTCCCAACCAGTGCTACCCTAATGCTGTCTTTGTTTCTCACTGCAGTTCTCTTCCACTCCCCGGAACACCTCTGTACAGCGCTGCTCTCAAGGGCTCAGCACTGAGAATGCAGACGCCAAGTGACATGGTAAGTGGAGGCAGCACATGGGAAGGCAGCTACAGCTCTACAGCTGTTGAGGGAAATGGTCTAGCAAAGGGGCTTTTCCCTTCCTGCTCCACCTGGAGTGTCTCTTGGCCTCCAAGTACCTAGAAATAGAGAAAGAAAAACAGGGCAGCAGACAGCTTCCATTCCAGGACTCCAGAAAGACCAGAAAAAAATGGGGAAAATCAGGATGTGGTTGGGTTCCCAGAACCTGTGGTGCACAGTACTTGCAGTACAATAACAAGGCTGCTGGAGGGAGCTCATAGTTTTGTAGAGGCCTAGGTCAGGAAGGACTATCAGAGTACTATCAGAAGGCATATCTGCATGCTAAAATACTCATCTGCAGAGGCTTAATGTTGTGGAGAAAGCCATGTATCAGAAGTGGGTGCTAGGCAGAGAGCCTTGGGGGGTAGCAGAGGCAGTGAGCCAAAGGCAAGGTTGAGAACAGAGGAAAAGGAAGTAGTTCATAGTCAGTGAGGACGTTATACAAGGTCTCAGCAGCTGAAAAGACAGCAGGGTACTGAGACTGTAGCACACAGGGCAGTTATAGGAGTACATGGATTGGGCCAGGAAGGGCCTTCTGAGACATCTGTCCATGTCCCATGCATTAACTGTCTGAAGCACCTAGTGGAGGCACAGCCCCCATTGCACTGAGTGGGTACATCCCCATTAGATTCAGTTGGGAAAGGCAGGACAGAAAAGTGGAGTGCTGTTGTACCTCTGTAAAAGTCTGGAGTTTTATCACCTGGGAAGGGAGGGGGATCAGAAGACCATGCTGTTAGCTGCAGACCCGCTGCAGGGCTTGAAGCCCTGCACCAGGACTTCTGAGTTCCCTGCATGGTTCTGCTCCCAGGGATTCATGTTGGAGCAAAGGTTTTTAGTTGGGACTTGTCTTTTCTTCTTGATGGCTGAAAAAAATGGCAGAGCAAATCGTCTCCCTGAAGTGTTTGACTTAAATGCTTCATTCCTGTACGTGTGTCTTGATGTACCTGGGGGATGCTCCTCATGTCTGAAGCTAAGCAGTAAAAAGACAAAAGAGGGGAGCTTTGCAGAGATAAGTGCAAGCACACCATACTGGGATTGCTGAATGAAGCCCTCCTTCTATGTCCTCCCTTGAGCTGTGTTTCATGACTTTCTTGCAGGTCAGAGTGGCTCAGCCCTGTCCTCTTCCAGTGCTGCTGGGCCTTGCCTGACTGGGTCAACACATTCAATCATACAACAGCCTTTTTCCTTTTTTTTTCTTTTTTTTTCTTTCTTTTTTTTCTTCCCTTTTGCTGCACTCAGCTGGCCCTGTGCCTTCAGACAGGACTAAGTGCAGTAATGGAGGTTTATCAGCACTCAGATGGTCTCAGTGTCTGAGACTGCAGCATCTGCACCAGCCTCATCCTGGCAGAGGAGAGAAGATGAGAACAGTCACACTCTGCACATCCACAGTGCCCTACAACCTGTGTGCATATGCTTCGATGTTCCCGGACACTTCTTGCCTTGCACTGTTCATAGTCGCAAACTGGATACCTGTCAACAATGTGTTCTCTCACAGATACCTATATTGATTTCCTACCTCTTTCTCTTCAACTCCTCTGTCACCATTTTGCTCGTGTTCATGCTGCTCTGGGTGCCAGGGGATGTTGGGATTTGGCTTAGGATGTAAGGAAGGAAAGTGCTGCGTCATTTCGGTTGAGTGCAGGAGCACTTCCAACAGGAGTGAGGCAAGGGGCAAGAAGATCTTCCTGCAGAGTGATTTTCCTGCATTTACATCAGTGTGCTGGCATGCTGCTTCCTAGTCCTTAGCCAGAGCTCAAATAAGGGGATCATTGGTGAAACACTCTTGTTTCATCGTGCTTGGAATGACTACAAGTCCAGGCTGGACGACATGCTACTTTATATTGAGGATAGAGTACTTAGAACACACAGTACTGTGTTATTTGTTAGTATTTTCTACCTTTACAATTTTCTTTGTTCCTGTTACCTGCAGTCAGCTCAGCCTCAGACTGCAAATGGAGGAGAGCAGCTGACACCTCTGCATAGGCACAGGATCAAGTGAAGTGTCCCAGTGGAGAACCTGGTAACTGATGGGTCAGTAACTCCTGGTGTACAATTGCCACCTATAATGGTGCTCTCCTCATATACCAACCCATCTCCCTGTCTATGCTGTGGGTGAGACCTCCCCTCTGCAGCCTGTGCCAAGCTGCAGAGGGGAGGTGCTGGGGTGCCAGCTCAGGGCTTCCCTGGCAGATTCCTCCGCACTGGAAGGCCACCATGCTGCAACCCCCCTGCCCCCTACCTTCACCCCTCCCTGGGAGGCACGAGTGCAGCTGAGTCCACATGCCATAGGCTGGTGCTGGGGCAGAGAAGCTTTTGTGTGTTAGTGATGCTTGTGGCAGTGTCTCAGGGCTGCTTCTTCTCCTTCCCTGGTGCTCTCTGGAGCTGAGCTGTGTTGGGTCACAGGGGAGCACTGCTGGGGACCAGACTGGGAAGTGGTGGCTGTTTCAGCCTGCTCTCCCCAGCACTGCCTTGCAGTGCTAACTTACCTTTTCTCTTTCTGGTGCTGGGTTTTGGCAGCGGCTTTGGGGCTGTTCAGGACAGAACCAGTCCAGGCGGTCAGAGGCTGCTGTTTGCAGTCTTCCTGACTAAGCCCAGGGGCATTTTGCAGGGCAGCCTTGGCCTCTGTGCCAATGATCTTGGCTTCCTCCACTGCTGGGCAGCTCGAAATCGTGCCTTCTGGGTAGCACGTAGAGCCACTTCATGGCCAAAACACTTCTAAGAACTCGCTAGTGCACAGAAGTGAGAAATGCATTTCAGCAACGGAGCTACTCCGTAATTCTTTCCTAGTTACCGTGCCATAGAGCATGGTGTGAGCCCTGGGCGAAGATCCAGCTGCAAAACACTGCTGCTGTAGCCTAACTCCAAACCAGGGGCAGTGCTGAAGTGCTTTTCCCCACCAGCTGCCTCCAGAAGCTTCTGTGTGCTGCTGCAGGCACAGCTCAGCAGTGACTCTGGGGGGAGCGGTTCCAGGGGAGGGTAGGACACTCCTCAGGTGGGTGCACATGGCTTGTCTCCTGACAAGCTTCCCAAAGACAAAGCAGATCAATCACAGATTTATTTTGCTCTTGATACAGTGGGTGGGAAGTAGCATCGCAATGTGGGCAAACAGGAGCCTGGGACAAACCTGGGCAGCATGTTTTGGCTGGCTGGTCGGGTTTCTTCTGTGGCTGCAACTTCTGCTTTTTCTGTGACACAGCAAGGCAAAGGGAACTCTGGGGTGGAGGCTTCGGAGGAATCTTATTGTATAATCTGTGCCTCCCTAGTGACCTTCCCCTGCTCCATCCCTATAACTGGTACTTCAGTGCATCCTTTAGAGAGCCTCCCTAACCTGCCTCCCTGTTTTTGTATTAGGGCTTTGTGTCCCTTGCTCATCTCTATCCATGCTTTACATCTGAATGGTCTTGGCTGAAAACATTTTAGCTAATCATCTCTAGGCTAAAACCTACTCCAGATCGGTCTTGTTCTGTCCAAACTAAAGCTCTGGGTTGCCTTTGGCCTTGAGGTGCCTGGCCAGAAAGTCCCATCAGGATGGCTAAAACACAATTTTTCCTTCTTCCCTCCTTGCCTTCTCAGTGTTTCTTGTTCCCACACCCTCCTTTTTTTTTTCTCTCCTCAATCTAGTCATCATCTTTGATGTAGACATGAGGTTTAGGAACATAAACCTGTGACTCAAGGACCACTATGACTCTTAATTTCTTTTCACAAAACTGGCAACCCTCGTGTTGTTTACTTTCTTCCTGGGCAGTGCTATGGTGTATGTTGACATGTTTCCTTCCCCAAATGTGTTTTAAGTATCTACTTGGACCTCAGCCCAGATAAGGCTCTCCATGCTGCTCTCAGCCTCACTCCAGTCCATGTCAAGTGACCGTGGAGTGTTGTAACAGCATCTCAGGAAAGACCATATTGCAATCTTGCCATTAGTGTTGCTGTCCACACCAAATACTTGTGTGGCATGCCATTGCTTTGCGCAGCTTTTAGGGCAGACCACTTGACCAGGTGTGGTGGTTTGACCCTGGCTGGAGACCAGTTGCCCACCAGAGTCACTCGTATCACTCTGCTCTTCAGCTGGGCAGGGGAGAAATTATCTTTTGAGAGGCTTAGGAGTGAGATAAGGACAGGGAGAGATCATTCTGCAATTAGTGTCACGGGCAAAACTGACTCAACACAGAATAGAAAAAAAAAACATCTAATTTATTACACTACACACACACACACACACACACACACANGCATCTGCAGACCCTCCTGCCCTACTTCTTCACTGCCCTTGGTGTCTGCAGAGTTTCTTACATTTTCTCACTCTGATCTCTTGTGGCAAAAAAGCAGCTGCTTGGGGGAAGGGGTGTCCCTCTGAAGTGTGATTCACAGAGGTGCTATGACCTTTGCTGATGGCCTCAGCCTTGATCAGCAACAGGTCTGAGATTTACTCTGTTGGGCCTAAGTGAAGCTTCTATCTGCTTCTTGCAGAAGCCACCCTGCAACTTCCATCCTCCCTATCCCTGTCCCCCGCCCTCCCCCATCCCAGAACCTTGCCACACAAAACCCCAACACCAGGTTTTTGCTTATCAACCTGGTGCATCACAATAGCATAGAAACTACTGTCTGAGTTGAAGGGCCCAGGATCCTGGCCATGAAGGTGGCCAGTGGAGTACACTTAGAGCGGACTGAAGAGCAGTGTAGGCATAAAGCTATGCTGCCTTTCCCCTTTGCTGTGTCTTTTGAGCAATACTCATCTTAACCTTTTTCTGACTAAGTATCTTTCTGTCTAGCAGCCCTTGCTTGGTTGCTATTCTCTAAAAGCATCTGATTGCTTTTGATCCATTCTACATTATTGTGCTTCCATAGCAACCCTAAGCAATTAATTCCTCAGACTTCTGATGCATAGTGAAAAAAATACTTAAATTTGTTGATGTTTTTGACCTACTAGGTTATTATGTAATCAATATGCCCTTGTTTCTATACTATAAAACATCAAAAGCAATTGTTTCCAAAACACCTTGCTCACTGCACATGATTTTATCTCTCCCTTGGCTGTCTTCTCTGTCCTATGTATCTGATACTCATTTTTCTCCTTTTCTGCCTCTTCTTAATTCTACTGTGTCTTCTGTGAGAGGGAAGAGAGAAGATACTGACCTGACCCCCTCAGGCCATTTCCCTGAGCAAGGGTGACTGGTCTGAACTCTCTCTTTCTAGAGGTAGAGCTTCTCCTTGTAAACTACATCTACTGACACTGATTTTAATTTGTCATTTTGTCATCCACACATTCATTGAGAGATCTTTATTGAATTCTGCAGTGAGAGGTCATTTTCACTGCTCTGCAGACCTAAGCCTCACCAGCAAACTCTGTCCCAACACTGCTCACACCCTTTTCCAGACCATTTCTGAATACAGCATAAGCCACAAGCCCTAGCACAGTTCCTGGTGGGACAGCACTGGTATGTTCCTCCATCTTAAACACTGACCATTTTCCATTCACTAATTTATGCCTTGTTATTAACTGTGGGGATAAACATGTTGTGGAGAACAGCAATTAAGGACATTTGGTAGGGGACCTTCCTAAAAGTGTTTTGGCATCTAAGTACACCCATCTATCCAGCCAGATCTGTGAAACAGGATTCTTCATGCCAGTAAGGCATGAGACGTCACTTCCTTCTGCTAGACTGTTGTTTCCTCCCCTTTAATGCCCACGGATGCTATTTGTAATTCACAGTGCAGAACTCAGATTCACCAGTCATAGGTCCCCAGATTTACCTAAAGCTTTTAAGAAAACCCAAAAGCCCAACCTTGGCATTTCATTTGCCTCCTGTCATTTCTGTTTTCAGGCTAGATTAAGCAACAGCTTGCACATCTCATAGCAGCTGAGAGTGGTGGGGTTCCTCTCCTGCTCTTGCAAAAGTGCTATCTTTGTAATTCTCTGTTTGTGTTATAATTTCTTTTTTGAGACATGCCCTGCTGACGCTTTCACTTGAAGCAGGTTGTCTGGTGTCCCTGCAAAAGGAGGTTGAAGCACGGAATTTCCCTTTGTTCATTTAGTGTGGATTGTGCTTTTCTGCTGGGCCTCTATCTTCTCTGAATGGTATTTTTGTACACCCATTATCTGTTCATTCTGTGGCAAGCTTCCAGTGTGAAAATGTTTGGGGTGGGTTTTTTACTTGTTTTGGAATGTTTTGGTGAGATTGTTTGGGTTTTTTAGTTCTTAAACTCATCATTCTAATAGACTCTGTCACAGTTTTCCATTTCATTTGTTCTGCTTAGTCTCCCTCAGAGAATTGCTGGAGGTTTTGCGATATGAGAAGGGGCAAGTGATCTTTTCCAATATGTCTTATTTATACTTTTGCATGTTCATTTGGTTCTTCAGAATTTAGATAACCCACTAGAAAAACACATCGTATTAGCCACCTTTCTAAGTCTTGCAGGCAATTTTACACAGGAGGTTACACACCCCTTCAGATTTAAACAGGTTCACCTGGAACACCTTTAGAGCTGCTTTGGAGGAGACTGGGACATGAAGCATCCAAAGAAGGTGCAGTACTAAAGCCAGGTGCAGTACTAAAACCCACAGTAGCACCACCATGGATCTGAGTCCAGCAGCAAAGTTATGACCAGTCTTTGAAAAGACCACCCTTCTGTGGTACACTCACACCTCAGTGAAGCTCTTGGCAGTTACTGGCCCCACTCCCATCACGTTTTGGGGTGCTGCTCACTACATGGGCACATTCACAGGAGGGTCCCTGGAAGAAGCACAGCATTTCTAAGACTCACAGCCATCATGCTGTGACAAGTCAGGCCAGGATGGAGGATTTCCAACTTGTGTTTTGATCTGTGTATTGAGATTTCCATGTCTGGGGTCAGCCTTAGACATCCTGGCAGCTAAAAGCCAGGGGAACCCCTGGTGCACCACGGATTTTGTTCCCAAAGCCATACTTGGCTTCCAGTCAAGCAAAAACATTTGGCAAATTAGGATGTTGGAAAATTAGGTAGAAAAACCACTTCACAGTGTAAGGAGACCAAAGAGAGTGTTTCAAAGGGTTTCTCCTGCTGCTTTTGTGCCTCGGAGGTGTCCACCATCAGCTGAGCCCTACTGTGGCTGGCGTAGCGTGCATCAGCACAGCTGCCAAGTCTGTACCAAAGGCATCACCTCACCCAAACACTGCCTGGGCTGGAATGGCAGCAACCACACAGCAAAGGCCTGCCAAGCTGAGACTGCCCCAGCCTCACCCACTGCATGTGCTATGCTGGGAGGAGAGCAGGCAGAAAGTGGCAGGTACTGCAGGAGCTCTGCACAGCCCAAGGACAGCGCAGCGGCTTCCCTGAAGGAACTGAGGCCATGATGCCATACAGATCCCAACTAGGGGCAGGCATTTACCACTTTATTTCAAGGATGTAAGAGACTACTTGTGTATTTGTGTGACTACAAGTTTGGGAGGTGAGGGTGTGTGGACTGCAGTGCCAAAGAGCAAGTATTTGTGAGTGCAAGGACATGGAAATGCTTCTGCAGAAGCCAGCCTGAATCCAGCATGGTAATTTCTGATCCAGAGCTGCTACTACACCTACCACTAGCTGCTTTCTTCAGAGCTGTTTGTGATGGTTGTGCAATGTGGCTTCTTTAAGAAGCAGCTAGAAATTTCTTTGAGGTCCAACAAAGTAAATCCCAGCTGCGCTCCCAAGGCCAAACTCACAAACTGACTCCATTGCTGTCAAGGCCAGCCGGGCCAGTCAGTGCCAGTCACAGCACCTCTGGGAATCACATTTTAGAGAGAGAAAAACACAAACAGCTGCATTTTGCCACCAGAGGAGGGAGTGAGAAGATTTAAGAAACTTTGCAGACACCAAGGTCAGTGAAGAAGGATGTGGAGGAGGTGATGAGATTCCTTGCGGCCCATGGAGAATACCATGGTGAGGTGGGTGTCCCCCTGCAGCTCA
>VXBZ01005544.1:20324-33410 GCA_013399135.1 Heliornis fulica
CATGTTTTAAGAGCTGTTTGTACTTCGCATTACCTGACTCTGGTGTCTCTGTGTGTGTAGTGTAATAAATTAGAGAATTTCTTTCCTTTCTTCTGTGTTGAGTCTGTTTTGCCCATGATGCTAATTGTGGAATGATCTCTCCCTGTCCTTATCTGGACTCCTAAGCCTCTCAATATATATTTTCTCCCCTGCCCAGCTAAGTGGGGAGTGATAGAGTGACTTTGGTGGGAGTGTGACCTCCAGCCAAGGTCAAACCACCACACTGGTTTTATGTGCTCCGCAGTGCCTAAGTGGCATCAGGCATGGGGATATTACCCCATATGCTGCTCTGTCTGCAAGCCAGCTCTGCACTATGCTGCCTTTATCAGCCA
The DNA here is from genome assembly GCA_013399135.1 of Heliornis fulica. Lineage (NCBI taxonomy): Eukaryota > Metazoa > Chordata > Aves > Gruiformes > Heliornithidae > Heliornis > Heliornis fulica. The sequence goes on from VXBZ01005544.1 coordinate 20,696, forward strand.
GGAGCGTGGGGCACCACATGGCCTCTGCACAGAGCTGCAGGAGAGTCTTGGTGCACAACACCAGTGTTTCAAGATGGGGTTGTACAGATATCTGTATCAGCTCTAATGAAAAAGCTTGTGATGAGCTTTTTTTGAGTCTGGAAAGCAAACTATATAGCAGTTTACTGTGTTTTGGCTATGGTTCGAGCCACTTCTGTGTCTTCACATCCACAGCATGGTTAATCTACAAACTGTCCTCAAACAAGGGAGGGTTGGAGTTTTGGAGGGGACTTTGTATTTAAGATAGTGCTGCAAAACATGTGCCTGTGCCGGAGCCAACAACATTCAGTAACTTGCCTTCAGCTTTCAACTGCAGTTCTGTTCTGATTTCATCCAAATCAAAGTGTTTCCGTTCCTGTTTCAGGAACTAAATACAGGACTGGCAGCTCCAGTTTCACTTTTCCGCAACTAAGTTTTACATTCCTCTGCAGCCTATCTGAGATAAAGGAGGAAGCAAGCTTCTCTGGAAGCATCTCATTTCTCTGAAAAGATCTCAGAGGACATGGGTGGTGGCACGTTTGTGCCAAGGGCTATGAGAAGAGGTGCCATTTTTTTCTCAAGACCAATGCAAACAGCTTGTTTAGTGTGTGCATCATCTAGCTCTGTTGCTCCTGCAACCTGCTTCAAACACAGGCCTTTCCTCTGGTCCTGGGGTGAAGGAAACTTGGCTGCTTTCCAGCCAGATGGCTAACGGCTGGGACAGGAGACCAGGGTGCTAACACTGCATCAAAGGCTTAATGAATTCCAAAATCATGTGCTCCATGTGACAGCACTAATGCTTGCCTTCAGCAGCTCATTTGGGATTCAGTTAAAAACACATTTGTCTGACAAGTTCCCAGAGCTCCTTACTGTTTTTTCTGATCCTGTTACACCCTCGCAGTACAAGATGGAGGGGCTGGGGCTGGGTTTTCACTGGGCTGAGGGCCCAGTGGGTCCCACAGCAGTCCCCAGGAATCAGCCTGGCAGCACAGCAAGGAGACAAATGGTGCTGGGCTGACAGTCCGATCGCAGGGACCCGGGAGGCCTGGCTCTGGGGTGGGATTTCCTCTCTGCTTTCCTGGGGAGTGCAGACTTCATTTTTTCTCTCTAACAGATTTTTCTCCTCCGTGGTGCATACAGCTGGTCTGCAGTTTAATAATAAATGGCCACGGTTGCTCTGCAGTGTGTGCAGATGACTTTTCAGTCGTCCAGGTTTTGTATTTAACACCTGGTGTGCTCTGCCTGTGCTGGCCAAACTCAGAGTGATGTGTTTTACAGACCTTTCTACTTCTTCCCATATATGTGTATATGTACAATAGTAATGGAACTCTGTGTTCTAAGCTTCAGTAATTAACATTTTTGTGCAATTTTAGCATCCCACTATGTCCACACTGCTTTGTTATACTATGTGCAAGAGCAATTAGCACTTGAATGAGGCCCTCCCTGCCTCTTCCCAGTCCAAAACAGCCCTGTGGATCTTCCTTTGTCCCCGTTGTGTAAACCGGATCCCTTTCTGTAGGGACTGCCGCCAAAGGAGAGCACTGATCTGGTTGGAGTTGAGCAGGACAGAAGAATCTACTGTTTGCAGGGTTGTTTTTATTATTTTGTCATTTGAGGAATGTCTTTATATTTGAATTTGTAGCATGAGCTTTGGCTTGGCAGAGGTCTATCTCTGCTGTCCTGGTAGAAGCTGAAATGTTTGGAGCTTCTTAGATGGGGCAGTGTCAGTCCAGATCAAATGCAAAGGGACTCCATTGCTCTCAGGTGTTGCATGCATATGTCTGTCAGCAACAACAACTGGATATCACACTGAGGAGCTCTTCTGCAGGAAGAACTAGATAAATTAGGGCATTAAGTCTCAGCTCTGTGATTGCCTGACTTAATGACACTTAATTTGTTATTGCTAAGTGTTTTGCTAAGTCTTTTCCCCTCTAAGAAAATGGGATTTGATGTGTCAGATAAATAAAATGCTGGAAGACTGATTGTGGGAGGAGGGAATTACCAGCATCTGATGAAACTAAAACTGTACTCTCTGCATTCCTGCTGTAATTATACCTGCTAGGAAAGAGTCTCTGCGTGAAAAGGTCTATTTAAATTGCTGTCAGGAAAGGACTTGTCAATTCACCATGTATTGAGCCCACAAGAGACCACAGGATCACTTCGCTAGACCTCTCACATGGCCCAGGGGAAGGCTTTTGTGCTGTCCTCACCACATTAAGTGAGGCTTCCTCCCAGGACTAGGGTCAGCATGCCAGCTTTGTTGCTAACAGGTAGCTTGTGCCAACTCATTTTTCTGTCTTCTCAGACTGCCCATTTGCAGGTATGGTGCTGCAGCAGCCAATGCCAAGCACCCTGGGCCACCTCCCTATGCACAGACAGTCTCTGGGCTGTCCTGGCATCACTTGAGCAGTAATGGGAACTTGTCACATCTATCTGCCCCAGGCAGAGAAGTTGCCCTGCCTCTGCTCCTTTGGGCAACCATGTTCCCTGCTGATGCCACCCATGCACCTCTCTATTCTGGGATTGCATTGATGCAGTGCCTGCACAGACTGGCAGTCTTGCTGTTTTGGGCTTTTCCATTTGCCTGGCACACCAGGGCAAATGGACAATGATGTCCTATGGGTCTAGGGCTTACTCAAGCTACCCCTTCTTCCCTCTATCTTGCATTCCTGCCTGGGGCAGCATCACTGGTTACGATTACCACAGTATGTTGCAGTGTGCTCTGAGCCCCAACCCACACTGTGTACAAAGGAGCTCTTGTCCTTGCCCACATGGAGAGGCAGAGCAGTGACAAAGCATCCCAGGGCTGCTTGGTGCCTTCTGTTAGCATCTGAAGCAAGGGGTGCCTGGTGTGGAGCACGTCAGCAGCAAAACTGATGTTATAAAAAATCTATGAGAGATGTGGAGGGTTTCAGGTAGGAAAGTACTGGGAAAATACTGTGCAGAGAAAATACTGCATGGGGTCAGGTCCCCAGATGCTCTATGAGCATTGTGGGAGCACTCTTACTGCATTTTGCTGGCAGCATCAGCCTCATCAGCCATCACATGTACCAGGAGTCAACGTGACTGAAGAGGAGATCCAGGCACAACTGGGTCAGGGACTTGCAAGGGCCAGCTTGGTGGCAACGCTGGTGTGGCGAGCTAATGAGGCTGTAGGAGGATTTGTTAAGGAGTCCTCTGATTCTGCAGGAGGCAGAAATATACTGTCTGGTCTCTAACAGAACAGTGGGGTATAGATAAGTATCCCCAAACTGAACTATGTGGCCCTGGGACACCTCAAACCCCTTGTGCTCAGGCAGTGCTTCCTGCATCTCAAGGTCAGCGCTGCAGAGCAGTATCCCTTTTGCCTTGTGCCGCTGCCAGCCAAAAGGCATGGATTAGGGTAGTGAAGGAACCTCGTGCATGTGATACCAGCGTCCTGCCAAGAAACCTGGGAAACAAAATGATTTTGCCAGAGCACCTTGGTCAGGCAGTGCTTCCCTTGTATGCCAGCGCTATGCACAGAGCTTAAGCCCAGGCAAATCAGGAGGAAGGCAGGCAGGGAGGGGCAGAACGAGCTTGGGAAAACCAGCAGTTTGCTAATAGATGCTGTAGGAAATTGAGACACCCTCACCTCCTCTTCTCAATGTCCTCACAGGAGTCATCAGTGCCATCACAGTCGCATGGCAGTGAGTGGGAGTGGCACAAGACATAGGTGGCTCACATCCATACCCACTGTCTTGCACCCCATATCCTACTCCAGCTGCTGTCCAAGTTCTGGGTGGTGGTGCCTCTGTCCTCTTTCAGGAAGGAGCTATTTAGAAGCTGTGAAAGGGCCCCCAGGAGCTGCTGTCTGTGCTAGCAGCGGCACATAGGCTTTCCTCCCCGCTCTTCATCAGCTCATACTGTGCTGCTGATCACGTCCACCCTAACACCCCGCCACCCCGCTGGCACAGTTATCTGTGGGTTTTATCGCCCAACAATGCGTGCAATGCTATTGTGCTGAAAAGAAAACAAAGTCTAATCCATTTTAAATTAAAACAGTGGCCCAATGTCATGCAACTGATGCAGACATGGTCTGGCTGTGCAGTACTGCCAGCTCCCCAAGGGCTTCACCCCGGAGATGCTGGTCTGCCCACTCTGCTCCCAGCAGACATCAGCTGCGAAAGACCTTCAGGATAGGTGGGGGTCACAGAATCACAAACCCTTTGGTCCAGAGCTTCTGGGATCACCTGTTTCCCTAAAGAGCTGCATCACTTTGGGCAAGAGGTGAAGCATAGCCATGTGCCAGAAGTTGTCAGCAGGCAGAAACCAAAGAAAATAGAAGCATCAGGAATTTTTTCATGGTGGCATAGGGCTGACATAAGCCTGGCCTAGGGTTTATAAAGTTTTGAATGGTCTAAAGAGGAGATGAGCAAGGGTACAGTGTTTGCAAAGTAAGGCACTGGTCCTTTCAGCCCAAGAGACCATATACAGCCTGCGCTGTAAGAAATCAGTTTCTCTGAGGACCCCTTGCAGCTGCCTTTGTCACCCAGCAGTATTACAGTCTGATCATTAGGCAGGGCTGGCCCTGGGGCTGCCTTGGGAGTGCTTTCCCAGACCTTCTCAGGGTGATTTTATTTCCAGATGATGTGTGCGTGGCCACTGGCCACAGAGGTTTCACCAGGCAGACCCATGGTGCCCACACTGGGGTCACATAGGAGAAATCAGTGCTTTGTGGTTATGATGAGCTGGCTCACCCAACCACCCCCCCCCGGCTTCTCTTCATCAGGCAAGATGAATGAAGTTTCATCCCATTGTGAAGGGGGACACGCTGTGCCCCGGCAGCTCCACTGTGCTGGGCAGAGCCGTTTGGCTTGTTTGATCTATAGCTCTTTTATGTTTGCACTATTGTGCAGCAGTCATGGGTGCGGACTTCACCCAGTAACCATCGCGTTGCAGCGAGACTTGCCAGTGGGAGCCCTGGCTGCGAATCCCTTCTGAGATCCCTGCCTGTCTGCTCTCCTGCGGCTTGCCACTGCACGCAGGAGGGCCCGGCCCCCAGGCACAGCCTGCGAAAGGCCAAGGCTAGCGTGTGCTAACTGGACTTAAGACCCACTAGCTTTCCATAAGCCTGATTCGGGCATTAGTCCACGTGGCCATAAGTAAAAGATCATTTGTCTGTGTGCTGCATCTCACTGCATCTGACCAGTGCCCTTCTGTGAAGGATGCAGCCTCTGTCCTGGGGCTGGGAGTGTGCAGCCGGCCCTGAAGCCAGGGAGGATGGATGCTGGCAGGCTGGAGCTGAGCACCCGGGGCCGAAGCGCTGGGCCGTGCTGGGCCGCCTAGCACACTGCCGCGGGGAAGCCTGTTTGGCATATGGCCTCATGATTTCTGTGTGGCTTTCTGACTGAACTCTTGGCTCTCCTCTCCTCTGTCACAACCCTGTAAGCGTCATTTGTGAATCCAACTTCCTTTTCTTCAGCCTATTTTGCCAGCTCATTTCTGAAGAGGATGATGATTAAGAACAGAGATGAAAGAGTGTACCGAATCTTTTTTGACTCTGAGGTACGTGTCAAAGAGACTTCTTATTTTCTGTCTGCCAGGTTCCACACAAGCAGCACCAGATACCCTCAGGACATCTGAGCTCCAGCACTCAGCTTCTGGAGGTGTTTGACAGCCCAACAGTCCTCTCCCGTTGTGAAGCTCCCTGCCGGGCTGATTGTCAGGACTTCTGCAGAGGCTGGCTTAGGTGGGGGTAATCTCTGTTTCGGAGGTTAATGCAAGGATCCCCTGGGAAAATCCCAGCTGTGCTCATAAACTGGCAAAGTGAGGATTAACCATGAGGTCCGCGTGGCCTGGACCTCTTTAAAAGCACGGCTTATGAAAGCTAAGGATGCAGGCGGGGGAAGGGCAGGTTTAGGAAATGAAGGCCTTTTTTCTGGAAAACCATGTACTGGCAAATGGTCCTGCAAGCAGTGTGATATGAATTCCTACCAGTATGCTTTGCCAGGAGGAGCTAATGGTTTTCCATTACACTGACACTGGATCAGTATGTGGGAACAGGGAAGGGATTCTTCCTCCATGAGCAGTTTTGGTGAGACTGTGACTGACGTAAAGGATCCTGTTCTGATGTCCACATCTTTGGAACAATTTTGATAGAAAAATGGAACAGGAAAAACATACAGACTGCTCTATGACTGGGAAAATGCCTTCCAGAGAGAAATGTAAAGGGCTTTACTTGATTAGTTTATCAAGGTGGCTGCTGAGAGTTTCTTTGAGTAGGATATAGGAGAACACACAGGGACTGTTCAGAATCCCGGACTAACAGCACAGCGGAAGGAGAACCAGCAGCACAGGGTTACAGTCAGACTAATGAGAAGCAGATACAAAGCATGTCATCTCAACATCCAGTGGAGGAGATTCCTAAGTCCCCTCCTAAGTTTTTGGGGCTCCACTGTTTGAAGGTTTCTCATCAACCCATGTGTATCAGAAGACTGAATCACACACAAGTGACTCGCCTCAGTACCAGGGGTGACTAGGTAAGGTGATGCGTAGCCAGGCAGAATGATTCTTTTCACAGATGTAAGCCTGTAACTGCAAATTTCTCTGCTTGTTCTGCNATCTGACTTGTGGTCTTATGGCCCAAACACAGGTTTTGTTAACCCATTTCCCTTTTTGGAGAAACTCTTAAGAAAGAAAAAGTCACCACTCCTGATCTCAGTGGTCAGTCTTGAGCAGCTCTAGCCAGCACCAAATATCTTCTCTGGTTTGCTTCTAGGGGTTTAGACTGCAGTTGTGTGGTAATATTTACCAGGAAGCATTTCACAACTCTCTGTAAATTACAAACAAGATCCTCACGTCTGCTGGCTTCTTATTCATTGAGATGTTTTGCCAGTTCATACTGCAGCAGCAGATTAGGGGAGTACCTCATTAGTTTCCTGTGACTATAGCTTAATTCAAAGTTCCAAGAGAAGCCACTTGCAGCAGCTACTTCTTGCTCAATTTGAACACCCACGAAGCTAGCATGAATTGATGATCATTAACTTTGTTTCTTAGACACAGAGAAATTATTGTATACAAGCTGCTTGCAGAAACTAACCTTAATATCCAGCGATAAAATTTTAATTACATAAACTGGAAGGTTAAAAATGTTTACGAACATGAGTCTTAATATCGAGGACAGCAATTAGAGAAATAAATTACAGAAACTAGATAATGAGGTCACCTGGAAGAGAAGCGTGAGGACTAGTTATGGAATAGAGTGGCACAGAATTTGTTGTTAGCTCTGTACAAAAGCTGTCTGCAACTTGCATCCTGAACAATGTGTAAATATTTTAGGAGGTAACTCCAGCCTTCAGTAGTGGTATAACTGTGGTAAAGAATCTGCTAGCACTAGTAAAAGCAGTGGATCAGTAAAGGATGCTGTGGCTTGGAGGTGAAGATGCACATGGAAAACCTGAGAATTGTTCCCAGTTGAGACTCTGCAGAGGAAATTCTGATAATCCTCAAAAGGGTCTTTAGCAGGGATGGAGGGAACAACAGAGAGGAGATGGCCCCAAGGCAAAGATTAAAAATTAAATGTTAGGTGTGACTTCACAATTGAAAGAGGATCTGCCTTCATGTTGTTAGATATGGGAACACAAGAAGAGGACCCTACAAAGAGCAAGTAAAAGGATGGGCCTCCTCATCCAGAATAAAGCTTGGAGATTAAGGCATTCAGATGTCTTGGAGTTCACAAGCTGAGAGCTGAAAGAAGAAACAATCAGCTTGCAGGTCTGATGTCCAGCTGGAGGTGGTGCCACATGAGAGAAAAATAAATGCACCTCACTTCCAGTGGAGAAAGATCTGGGCTTTTTAGAAGGAAAGTTATAGAATAAGCAGGATGAAGGGGAAAATGGAATATGTATTTGCTACAGTGATTTTTTAACAAACTGATCTAGTATCTCTCTGGACAAAGGAGTTGTTCTGGGTTACTTAACCAGGATTTCACTAAATTATTTCATGTAATTTCAGGTGTTAAGTATTAATTAAAGTGAAGATGATAAAAATTGAAACATAAATATTCAATAAAACAAGGAAAAATAATAGTTCACATGGAGAAAAGAGGCACTGGGTGGTAAAGAAGATGTTACTGGAGCCCCCTGAAGTGGGTTTTAGAACCCACTTTCATACATACTGTCATTAGGGACCTTCATAAAGCACGAGAATGAGGCAATGACATGAAGCTGGGAAACACTACCTTGCCCTTGAAAAATCAGACTTACAGCAGGGTTGTGAAGGCTGTTTGTAGTAGCACAAAACCTCCTCTTCCCGAGTGCTAATGAGCTGCTAATGAGAACTCCTGGTTTAAACTAGTGTAGGAGAAGGACCAGGAAAACCACCTGACTGAGTGCTTACTATAAGCAGCTTCACATGTAGCAGAAGTATTTTCCATATAGGTTAAATGTATGATTTAGCATGTGTGTACATTCAGGAAAGATTAATCAAAACTTGAAGAGGTGCAGAGGGTTAATGCAATTGAAAGAAGAAGAGGCATTTGTTTCCTGATAAGCTGAGCTCTTTTGGACCTCTGTCTAACCTTTCAGAACATAGTTTGTGAAGGGATAGAGTTGCTGCCTATAAATATATGAGGGAATAAATGCTGCTGAAAGGGCAGCCTCCACGTAGGAACTAACAAATACACTTCAATGGAAAAATCAAAGAAGATACATAAACACTGAGGTTTTACAATAATCCCAAGGACGTATGGGGCAGGAGGAGACCCGCTGCTTTCCTGAGGGAGGACACGTAGTCATTTTTTAACAAAGTGGGATCAGACTCAGTGCCCAGGCAAGTGCTGTCGGTCCTAATTTGCACACAGCTATAGGTAAAGTCTTGTTCTGTTTGCTGTAATTAAAAAGATTGACTTATTCACTGCTTGGGAGAGATTGTGGTGCAGCTCAGTGCTCTTGCAAGTCTTTGCCAGCACTGAGTCTCCACATTTTTATCCTGCTGGGACAACACGATAGCTGGTGTTTGCCAGCAGCTGCTGGGGAGGTTGCTTGCCTACCTGGAACAGACTGACATGGGGATCCAGCCTCAAGTCACATTTTCTAGCTTCCAGATTTTTTTTATATTTTTAAACTCAGATTTGAAAGCAAATCTGATAACATTAAAATAGAATTCAGTTTCCTGTTACTCAAGATTATTTTTTATTTTTTACCAGTTGGTAACAATGGATGTATAATTATTCTACATTATAAGTGCATATAGAAACACAGAAATTTATATTTCAAAACTATCCTTACTACAGCTGCTAGAATTCATAGCTCCAAAACAACTGCCACACCACAGGGATGGATGTGGTCCAGGAGATCCCAGGTCAGCTGGCTCTTCCGGCTTCTGATAGTTTGGTTACAGAGAAGAGCAGACCAGGATCGGGCCAGGCCAGGTCAAGAGTCCCACAACACAGGTACTGGGGTTGCTCTGAAATTAGGAACTATTATCCTAGAAAAACAAGGGACAGCAACAAGTTAATTAGCGCAGTCACCTCAAAGTATTCCTTGCCATCCTACCCTTAGGTACTGCAAACTGGTTATTTTTTGGAGATAAGCACTGAGGTGGTGGACAGCTTGGATGGCCAATGGTACCAGCACAATGAATGTTCAGCTCATTGGAGGCGAAAACAAAAACAGTTGGTAGGAGACATTTTATGCAGCTTTTGCAATTGCAGAGTCTAATATCACCTTGAGGGAAAGATTATTATTTACGCAATTCTAATCAAATCTCATTAACGTAATACAAACTTCAGGTGCCAATGTCTGGGATTCACCTTGGTGAATGGCATAGATCAGTCTGGTTTAGTTTGGAAGTCATCCAGGGAACTAAATCATGAGTAGGCATAGCGACAGCCCTGATGAACTAGGGCCTGCTGCTGTTACATCAGAAGTAACAAATAGTAAGCCCACAAGAGAGGTCAGGAACTCATTACTATATCTTGTGGGAGAGGATTACTGGTACGAATTTGAACCAGGGCCAGAGTACCAAAATTCTCCTAGACATCCACGCCTTTCCTTAGCATGAGTTAGCTTTCCTGGGAATTATGTCTTTTCCTGAGAATAAACCCTTTTACAAGCATTTAGAGATCATTCCTCCCTGCAGCCCCAGAGCTAAAACAAGACCAGCCAATGTTTCCAAAAGTATATCCGCCCTAGCTCAACCCAGAGCATCTTGTGTTGCTGAGGACCAGAGAAACTCCCTGGTATGTCAGTGCTTTGTACTTCAGACTGGATCTGTAGCTGAGCTACACACAGATCTGGTGCTGTGCATTTCAGGATGCCTCATAGCAAAGAAGGGCACAGAGATGGTCTGCCTGCAGGGACCTGAAGCCAATTGACCAGATCTTCTCTGACTGATGTCTACTAGAGAAGCCCAGGGGATGTCTTTTGGTGAGGATACTACATAGGTGTGAACCTTGTACAGGAGGACAAATGCTGTGCTCTTCACCTTGGCCTGGTGAGATAGGGCTGTGATCCACAACTCCCGGTATTGCCAGAAGGTACATCCAGACAAAGTGCCGTGATGGTGGAAGCACCTCTCATTCTAACAGTATCTCCAGGTGCCAAGTATCATTTCTACAAAAAAAAAAAAAGCTGATGAAGTTTTACAGATCATAGGTGGCAAGAAGACACAGCCAATTCCAGCTTCTGTGATATGATACACTCAGCCTCGTGGAGCAATGAAGAGGGAGGACAATGGAACCTAAGAAAGACAGGGCAGCAGAGTTGGTGTCTCCACAGTTACTCATTTGTGCATAGTCAAAGCAGGGGGCTCAGTGTAACCTCTCCAGGGAAGCAAACAGAAGGGACATACCCAGGTGTGAGGTGGGAACCACATGAGTCTTGTCCTGAAAAAGGGATAGACTGATCCTGTCCTTCCTACACCTGCTCTGACACGGGGTTTGGACTAGATGATACTTCAAGGTCCCTTCCAACTCCTAAACATTCTGTGATTCTGTGTGATTCTGTGATATCCAGCTTCTTCCTCTTCATGCAGGATAAAGTCCACAAGTAAGATAAACCACAGTAGCATGAGAAAGAAGGAGCATTGGAATTGTGTTTTACGGTTTGTTTCCCCCCCCCCCAGTACTGCTTCCTTGAGCCTTGATAAATGAATGTCTTCTTATCTGGTGTTTATCTGGTGTTGGAAGGAACAAGGTGAATCAGGATCCTATCTGCAGGTCACAGCTGGAGACAGGGGTCTCCAGAGAGGCCAAATGGGAGGGAAAGTCTCTGGCACTGTGGAGGGCAGGAGCCCATGGTGCCCATGGTTGCCAAGGATCAGCAGGCCATGTTCCCAGCTGCCAGCTTTCTGGGAGATGTTCCTTCTGCTTGGCACAAAATCCATCCCCAGCAAGATCTTGACAGGTCTCAAGCACTCTTGCAGTGATGGCACATTTGTCCATGTGGATGTGTTCACAAGAGCTATGTTGATTGCATTCATAAGGAGAGGTGCTGGGATGACCAATGATTTGGTCTGGGAAACAGCTGGGCAAACTGGTTTAGCAGAGGTGTGGAGCCCATGGGGCATGGCACAGACTTAGGACTCTGGCAGTGCCATGGGGCAAGAGTCCATTAAGTTGTCCGACATCTTCTTGTGTGTGTACAAATTGCATGTTTGGGAAGAGGAGTTCCCCCACTCTCTTCTACACCACAGGAACAAATATTTTGCTGGTTGGACTCAAACTTCCTGCTTGATGGTTTCAGTTGCATGTGTGGTAAATCCGCTATCCTGAGGGAGTCAGTGCTCGTTCCGTGCTCCCCAATCCCGTACAAGCCAGGATGCCTCGGGCACAGCCTTCCCTTCACCAGGCTGGGCAGCCCTGCCTGCTGTGCTCCTTCCTTGCTTGGAAGCCACCCCTGTCCCCAAACAGCCCTGGGGCTCTGTGCCTGGTGTTTCTGACTCTGACCCTTTTGTGATGGGAGAAACAAAACCGTGAGCAATAACTGAGAGGAGGTTTCACCCAAGATTTATACAACAGCAAGACCGAGTTTTTTGTTTGCTCTTTGTTTCTTTCTTGATAATCTCTGGTGTTTACTTCACTTTTTTTTCTTCTTGGCAAGCAGTGAGCTGACATCACCCATGACTGATCTCTTCTGAGAGTTACATTAGCTAATTTAAGTCCACCCTTGTGCTGTGCATCCTTGATTACACCACGTGTGCGTCACTTTGCATCCACCAGCACAGACCTGAATCTGCTCTTGACTTGCTCGGTCACTCAGCACCATTATTGTCCCCTTGAACTCTTCAAGGCAGCTTCAGTCCTTTGGTGTCCTAAGTAAGTGTCACTGCTAATTCTGTCCCATCACTGCTTGTGTGCTTTTATGGAGACACTGAAGAGCACAAGCACTGAAAAACACAAGGTACCTCCCTCTCCTGTGGATACTGACCTGCCATCCCACCTTGCCCTTCTGCCTGGAGACTGGCACCTTAAGGCATGGGTTGGATTAAGGATGTTTGGTGCAGGACCTTGTTCAAAGATTTGTGGGATCCAATTCACTACGTACATACACTGAGCTGCACCCACATGCTTCCCGCCACCTCTGAGGAGCAGCAGAATCGCTTCTGCCTGGAGCAGGGTTGTGTCATCCTCTGTCTTCCAACAGCTAAATAAGAGCTTTTCTTAACTGTACATTGCTAAGAAGAGAGGACACTGACCGCTGAGGAGAGGGGGCACTCATTGCTGAAGGATCCCTAG
>VXBZ01005544.1:33461-49458 GCA_013399135.1 Heliornis fulica
ATCGGTCCCCCCCCTCTCACGGGGGAGACACCTGGGGGGTGCTGGGGTGCCCCCCACCCACCACTGAGAAGAGGGGACACCCACCACTAGGGTTAGGGTCATTAGGGTCCCTCAGCCACTGCTGAGGAGATGGGACACCCATGACTGAGCGGTCTTTCACCCACTGCTGAGAAGAAGGGACACCCATGACTGAGGGGTCCCAACTCCAACCCCAAGGAGAGGGGACACCTCATGCTGAGGGGTCCCTCACCCATCATTGAGGAGCGGGGACACCAATGGCTGACTGGTCTGAGGAGCCAATGGGACTCCCCCCGCACACCCCCACCCTCCGCCGCCGCCTCTCCCGCACTGGCACCCCAGGCATGTGCCTGAGGGGGCTGGGGTAGGCTAGGGACGGCCCCCGGGGTCGGCACAGGTTCGAGTCTCGCATCGGGCGGCTCACCTGGCCGGGCCGGGCCGGGCCGTGCGGCGGCAGACTTTGCCTCCAGCCTCTATAAAAGGTAACGGCGGCGTGAGTCAGAGCCACCGCCTCCTTCCCGCCCGCTCTCACGTACGCGCGGCCGGGCAGGCACGGAGCCGCCGCCGGCCGTCCCGCACACTTGCCGGAGATGATCCGCGCCGCGCTGCGGGTCTCTCTCCTGCTCCTGGCCGCGCTGGGCCACGCCGGTGCCAGCAGCGAGCACGACCAAGAGCACGGTGGCGAAGACCCCCCGCACTCCCGGGAGAAAGGTGAGCCGGGGCAGCCTGGTGCGTGGAGTACCCCGCTGTTGGGTTTGGGGTGCTCTGTGCTGGGGCACCCTGATGTATGGTGCGCCCCGGTGTTGGGTTTGGGGTGCCTGGGCATCCTGATGCATGGAACACCCCAATACTGAGTTTGGGGCTCCTGATGCGTGGGGTGCCCTGATGCACGGGGTTCCCTCTTGTGCGTTTGGGATCCTTGATGGGTTCTCCAGCGCATGGGGTGCTGGATTCGGGTTGCCTAATGTGGGAGGGGGGGTGTTCTTTTTTTGGGACGGGGGTTGGTGCCTTCAGTGCTGGGGAGGTCTACCCTTGTTTGGTTTGGGGGGGCTGCTGTGTGTCCTGCCGCACCCCTGTTAGGGGCGCAGGTGTGCCCCAGTGTGGGGTGCCTCTGCAGAGCTGTGGTTCCCCGACATCTTGCAGCTGAGGGAATTACCCCCTCCCAGCACGTCCCTGCCTTTGTCCCTGCTCCCGCCAACTCCTGTGCAGCCCGACCCCTGCCCAAGTGCCGGCGGTCCCTGCCTTGCATGCAGCCCCGTTTTCCGCACCAAACTCCCTTTCCACCAGGTCGGGGGGGGGGGTTCACAGCTAATGGTAAAGGGGTAGGAAGGCCTGTGCAGCAAGCAGTAGTTTGCTCGGACTACCCGAAGGGTCCAGCCCCAGACCCCGGCACGCTGGGACGGCACTGGTCCCCTTTGTCCTGCAGCATGGTCTCTCCCTGATGGAGTCTGCGTGCCTGGCCCTGCATCCACATAGTCTCCCACAGCCCAGTGTGGATGGTGTCTGGCTCCACTGCAGATTGGGTGGGGGTCTGCCCCATAGCTTAAAGCTCAGGGCTGGATAGTGTTTTGTTCCCACCTACCTCAAGAGCCATCCTGCTGGAGATATGGGAGCTTTCAAGTTCCAGGGTTATGGTTTTGTCCTAGGTCTTTGGTCTTGGTCCCTTTTCTGGTTGGAGACTGTGCCAGTGCTCAGCAGGGATTTTGGGGCAGTGCCATGCATTTGTTCGCTTGGGGCTGAGCGCTGCGCTGGGACATTCCTGTCGCTGGTTACACTCCTTGTCCCAGCTCTGCCTGCGGGTTTGTTTCCTGGGCTTAGCCTCATAGTGTATCCTTGGTTTTGCCTCCAGTAAGGAGTTGCCCTGACCTGTGCTGGGATGGCCGTCCTGTGGTACGGACTGGCAATTGCTCGGTGCCAGGAGCTGCTTTTGTTATTGCAGTGAATCACAGTTCTTAGGAGAGTTGCTCTTGCCTGGCTGAACACTGGACAGAGATGGGGATGCACATGGTCCTTGCCACAGAGATGAAGTAACCCAGGCCACAGGGTGGGGGGGTGTCAGGCATTCAGCATACCGATGTGGTGTGCTGGCATCAAGCATCTAGGCACTGGTGTGGGCTTTGGGGTGGGTAAGTGGGGAGACCCAGATAGACACAGGAGAAGAGGTGAGCAATGGGAGGTGGCAAGGAGGTAAGTAGGGAACAGGCAGCCTGGGCCAAGCTGTACTGGCGTTAGAGGGTGAAAATCTGGATGGAGCCCTTTGAGGAGTGGGTTTCAGCTGGGACCCACCAAGGCTCTTGCCAGGTGCTAGGGGCTCCATGTTTACACCACTGCCTGGTGATATGCTGGCCCCTCTTCTTGAGGCTCATGCGTGAGGTGGGGCTTGTGCCCCCCCACTCGCTTGGGCACTGAGCACAAGCTGGGGCTTGCTCTCTGAGGAGCTTCTGCTTTGCCCAGAGCCCCAAGTCCTGTTGTTACAAGTGTCTTTAGGAAACAGTAACTCCCTTTCTTACACTTGGTTTCCCCTCATCTCTCCTATTGAGACCTTTCCTGCACTCCCGGTCTTCTTAATTATTCCCCATGACCTCTTCCTCCGGCTGAGACCATTTCTCTTAATATCCCTTACTCATCTTGTTCCCCAGCTCCAAACACTGGTCTGCTGCCTGGGATTTCCCCATTTTTGTACCTTCTGCTGGGACAGCCCTTTCTCTGTAGCAAGCTGCGACAGTTTCTCTGGCAGCTGCTGGGCCATTTTCACAGGGAGCAGGGATATGCCCTGCAGTAAAGCCTGCCCTATGTCTTCCTCCACCCAAAAGTTTGCCCCCTCTGGGGGGAGCTGGCCTGAGGAGCACAAAGAACAATCCCTGCAGTGACCTGTGCTACCAGTGGCAGATTAAAGGCTGATCCCGAAGGCTTGCAGTGGGCAAGAGTTTATAAACACAAAGGGGCTTTAATGCAGCCAGGCGTGGGAGGGATCAGTGCCCCCATGGGCTGTGCATGGGGTGGTGTCCTGGGCTGAAAGGACATGGGTGCTGCATAGGGTGTGTGTCTGGATGGAGAAACCAGGGCTGTGCTGGCCGAGGTAAGGCTGGAATTGTACAGCTCTCCCATAGAGAGGCTCCTCATGGGGCTTGGCAGAATCATAGAAGGTTGCTCAGGTCGTGCACTGCCCAGGCCCTGTGCCGTGCTTGCCACAGACTGGCCTGGCGAGCGAGCTCTGTGTGGTGTGAGCACTGTGATGCAGCCTGGGCACTGTGGTCAGGTTTTTGCTGTTGAGGGACATGGTGCTTGGGTGCATTTTGTAGGCTGACTGCTGTGGCTGGCCTCTGTTTTGGGACCTGCACTATGTCCATCTCTGCATGCTCTGGTACTTCCTTACCCACTAAGCATCACGAAAAATACCCCACTTTCCCCCTTCTCTGGGCCATAAGCTCCACTGNGCCATAAGCTCCACTGCACCCACCCCCCCGCCGCCCCCCCACCGGCCCAGCTGATCCACAATCAGAGGCTTATTCATCAGGGACACAGCAAGGTGGTCCTGCCCTGACCCCCCTGTGAACTGGCCTCATTCCATAGGGCTTTGATCCAGGGCCGGGTCCCAGAGGAGGCTCTGGCAGGATCCCAGTGCTCCCTATGGCTGAGCACAGGGCATCATATGCCCAGCTGATAAGAAAGCAAGAAGTGATGCCACTGCCCTGCCCACCACAGACAAGCCATTGAACTTCTGTGGGAGTTCAGAGGGAGCACCCATGGACACCTTGCTGCCAGGCAGCGTCCACGCTGTGAATGGCACACGACGTTTCAGTGTTATTGGGCACTCTGCAACAGCGTCAGGCTGTGCAGCTTTCAGATGTGAAAAGACAAGGATGGAGGGCACAGACATACAGGGCGGGCACTCTGGTCTCCCTCCTCATAGCCTAGCTCTGCCAAGAGGTGCCTCTTGCTCTGTACAAATGATCCCAAGTCTTCTGGGTGCATGGTCCAACCCTGGTGAGATCTCCTGCGAGCAGTCTGCTGCATTGGTGCTTTTCCTCCCTGTGATTAGCAGTGAGCTGCGTTTGTGCTGGCCCCTCACCCTGCCAAAAGCTGCTTCCTACCCTTCCTCCTGGGCTGCAAGACATGCAGAGCAGCACGCTGGTAATGGCAGCGTCTGCCTGAACTCAGCAGGAAAGTGTTGTTGGATGGTGTTGGATGTCAAGGAGGGAAAGGAGCTGGCGTGTGCAGCAGCGTCAGTATCCCAAAATGGGAGGGCCGAGAGGGAGCGAGCAGGAGGGGGAGCAAGCATGAAAGGGGGAGCGAGTGAGAGGGAGAAACTCTGCTGGATCCCAGGCCGTTGGGGAGAGGGGGTGGTGTGTAGTGCTCAGCTGGACTGGGGGGGCTCTGCGTGGCTGAACACGGAGCCTCTTTTGCCTTCAAGGGCAGGCAGCTCTGCTCGGTGCCTCGGTACATCCTCCTGCTAGGACCCCTGCGGGTTGCCTCCTTCGTGCATGTTACCTGCCACTGTGCTCACCGCAGCAGCAAGGTTCTTTCCCCACAATTTTATTAGCCCTCGGCAGTCCCCGCCGGGTCTGCGAGTGCTGGGATGTGGGGCAGGGGGGGCAGAGAAGTGCAGCCCCCAGTGCCGAGGTGCAGCCGTGTCTGTTGTGGTGTGTGGCAGCAGTTCAGCCCAAGAGACCTGGCACCACACAGCTTTCCGAGAGAGAAGACGTGCTTCGACGGGGAGCGTGGGAGGCAGGTTGAAATTATGCAAATTGGCATTTGGGCAGGGCAGTGGGTTAATGTTCATGGCAGAGGGCTGTGAGATTGCGAATGCCACCACGTGGAAGGCACCAGAGTATTGCAGAGCTCCTCTGGGCCATGCTAAGGTCAGGGCAGGTGCTGAGAGCCCACCATGGTGTCCGTGCTGGGCTCACCTTGATGCCCTCTTGCAGCCCTTGGTGCACATGCCAAAGGGCCCCAACCCTGCACAGCTGGGATGCAAGATGTCTCCCCAAGTGGGTGGCCTGGCGGTGCTGTAGCTGCACCCAGATCCATGGGATGGGGAAACAGCTCAGGTGGCTTCAATGTGTGGCTTAGTGCTCTTGGCTCTGATGCCAGGATGCCCCCAGGGAAGTCTCTGTGGGGATGGATCAGGCTGATTCCTGTGTGTAGCTGCAGTTTTCGGTGTGTTCAGAGATGCTGAGCTGACCCGATGAGAGGCTGGGAGTGGGGCCTGGAGCCCCTTTGGCTCTGGGAACAGACAGGCACAGGAGGATGTGGGAGCCTGGGGTAGGTGACATGTTGCTGACACAGCAGGGCAGGTGCTAGCATGGTGGTGTTGCTCAATCTTCGATATGATGTTTGAGTTCCTTTATGTCAAGGCAGAGTCCCTGGAGGTGAGCGGAAAGTGGGGTGCTGGGGCAGGTTGTGCTGGTTGAGGCATGTGCAGCCAAGGCACTGTGTGCCAGCCCTGGGCTGCTGTGCCTTACTGGTGCCATGACTGTCCCAAACTCGGTGACCTTTGGGGGAGTTCCCCATGCTGACAGGCACACTTGTGCTGCAGGAAGGGAATCCCACCTAGGAAACAGCATAGAGTCACAGCCTGCTTTAAGTTGGCAGGGACCCTTAAAGGCCATCTAGTGCAACCCCTCCTGCAGTGAGCAGGGACATCTTCACTAGATCAGGTTGCTCAGAGCTTCATCAAGCCTGATCTTGAATGCCTCCAGGGATGGGGCCCCTACCACCTCTCTGGGAAACCTGTTCACCACTCTCACAGTGAAGAACTTCTTCCTAATGTCTAATCTAAACCTGCCTTGCTCTCGTTTAAACCAATTGCCCCTAGTTCTATCACTACATGCCCTTACAACCAGGCCTTCCACAGTTTTCCTGTAGCCCCTTCAGGTACATGTGTGAGCCATGGCCACCTCACACAGATCAGAGACAGGTGGGAGAAGACAGGTTGTGTTACCAGAGAAGGGAATGTGTACTCTGGATTTTAGTGCATAACCCATGCCTGGGCAGCAGGTAACCTTTGTGTGAGCAAGGTGGGCAGGGTGCATCTCAGCTTGCTGCAGCAGAATCAGGTATGTCCCAGGGCAGTGCCATGCAGCAGGGATGGAGAGGGCACCACAGCCTGCCCCGGGGCACATGTGTTCCTGCCTGACACAGGCAGCCGTAGCTTGCTCAGCCCTCTGTTTGCTGCTGCCTTCTTCACATGCCTTTGGAAGTATCCTGTGCCTGGGCAAGTGACTCCTGAGCACCAAAAGAGCTGCAGAGATGAATTACTGAAGATGCTGGAGGGACGTCTGAGAGCTGGTCCCAACTCTGCAACTTGTGGTGCTCCTAAGGGTGCTGTAGCCATTCCCAGCTGGGTTTTGCTGTGGCCACCCGCTCTCCAGGGCAGCAGCTGCACCAAAGGCCCCCGGCAGTGCCCATGCCTAGATCCTTGCTGAGAGGAGGGAAGGATCCTGCTGGGCTCAGGGCCTTGCCTAGGACATCTGGGCCTGGGAAAGCGTGTCTCTTCCTTTCTCACCCCTGAGCTGGAATCTGCTCCTATTAATAGCATGTGGCTGCCGATAGCTGTTGTCAGCAGCAGGGATGGGGACTGGAGGGAGCGCCTGCCGAGCTCTGCCTGCATCCTGGCCAGGCCAGTTGTCCCTACCAAAGGACATGGACAGTAGCAGGGTTGAGCTGCACCAGCTCAATGCTTCTCCTCACCCTTGCACCCTGGGAAGCTGACTAGGAAGTGAGGGCAGATGCTACATCTTGCTGCCGGGTGTGTACAACCCTTTGCTCCTGGCCTGTCCCAACTTGGCACCCTCTGCTCCTGCCCTCATGGGCTGGGATGTGCCAAGAGCTTGTCTGCAATGACAGGCATGCTGGTAAGGACAAGTTGGAGGAGGACCCCATGAATTACCTGTCATGCCAGTCAGGGCAGGGGTGTAGTCCTTATGGGCTGTGCTTCTCAGCTTGGGGCAAATCCAAGTCCTGCATCTCTTTGCCTCCTGCATACAGAAAGGCTGATGATAGCCAAGGTGTTTGGTTGGTAGCATCTGAGGCTCTGGGGCACCTCTAAGGCCAACTCCAGTGATATGCTGGGAGCCCAGGCTTTGCTGGCAGCTCTGGAGGGGAATGATGAAGAGAGGACTGGTATGTGGAGCCCTGTCATACCCTTAGGACCTGCCCCAGGAGGGCTTGGTTCCCTCCAGGTCTGCGTGCTGTGGACACTCACATGTGTGGGAGGCTCAGGGCACATCCTGCTGTGTGCCTCATGGCTGACATTGGCGTGGGGTTCCCCATCCTCCCCCTTGCTTTTCCTAGGGAAAAAGTTTGTGTGTGGTAGGACCATCGTGGATCTCTCTGTGGGGAATTTGGGTGGTTGGGTAAGTTGAGGCAGAGGGCTGCCAAGACAGAAGCTATGTGTTTGGTCTGGCAGGTTTCCATGTGGCTGTCTGCTCCCATAGCAGGGTGCAGTTGCTGTTGAGGAAGACAAGGTTTTAGTGTTCATGTGCTTCCTAGGTTCCTGTGAGCCCTAGGGTGGCTTTCCCTGGTGGGAGGAGGGCATCTGTGGGTGCAATGCAGCTTGCTGCCCAAACTCTTCACGACACCCCCTCCAGCACTACAGCATCACAGTAGTGCCACCATGGCAGCTGCTTCCCTGGCTGCTCTTGGTTACACAGCTCGAGTGGGGAATATCCCTCCTTAAGCACTTTGTCTTGGGACAATGAGAGGTCTTGGCAGCTCCGGAGTAGCTGCAAGAGCACTGGTACAGCTGCTCAGTGATGAAGCTAGAATCCCTGATTTTCCCATTATAAGGATGATAATAAACTGTCAGACCCTGGGGTTTTCCTTCCCTCTGGCTTACACATCAGGAGCACTGGCCCTGCTCAAAGGAGGCAGTGATCTTGAGGAACATTCCCCTCATCGAGGAGTGGGGAGGTGATGGCAGGGAGGGGGACTGAAGGCAGTAGGAGCTCAGAGACCTGCTGCCAGGGTTGGGAGCACTGCCTGGTAGAGGGGTGTTTACTGCCAACCTTTCCCTTCCATTCATGTTTTTTTCTGTTTTTTTTTTTTTTTTGCCTCCACAAGGTCCTGGACACAGTCACTGGAGCTATGAAGGTAAATACCCAGCAGTTACTCCTGCTTTTTTCCCTACCACCTGGCACACTGCAGGCCTGAGCCAGCCATGGTTAATGATTACAGGACTCCGGTGTGCACTCCACAGCTCACCCCTCCCTCCTGCCTGACCCTGACACTTCAGCAGTACCTGAACCAAAGCATGGATGGGTTGAAGAGCTAGGGCTTGCCCTGATTTGAGCAGGAAGCAGCAGCTCTGACAAGGGTTTCCCCAGCCCCCTGGGTGTTTGGGGATGCCCCTTGGGCTTTTTATCTGAACAGGAGCTCCCGTGACATTTTCCAAGCAGGGAAGTAGTCTGGGCTCTCCTGCTGGGACTTTCAGCTCATGCTGGAACTTTGACCTGCCCAGGAATTAGCTTGAGTCCTCATCTGTCACCCACCCTCCCCATCCTTACTGGCCCTGCCCTCCCATCATGGTTTGGAAGGCTTGTCCACAGGACCAGTGATGGGCATCACAGCAGTGCTAGCACAAACTGCACCCCTCCCTGCTGCGGAGGTAGGGCAGGCCCCACACCATCACTCTACTGAGGACCAGGGACTGGCTTGGACCTGCTAATGCCCAGCTCCATCTTTACAGGGGAGAGGGGCTGGGACAACCTGGGGTTTGCATTGACCCAAAGGGAGGTTTCTGGGGTATCAGTCATCCCAGCTACGGCACTGGGGAGAGGTTGCAGTTTGACTAGGCCTTTGCAGGGCTGTACTGGTCCAGTTTACAGCCAGGAGCCCATCAGAACTGTGCCTGGGGACTCACATGACCTCAGCAGTGCTCTGGTACCTCACCTGAGTACCAGTGTGAGCGAAGTGGTGGGTCAATACCTGCCAGAGACCAGGCTGTGCAAGGCAGCAAGTGTGTGATGAGCTGCAGAGCAGCAGCTCCTTGGCTTGCCAAGTCCACTTGTAAATGATCTTCTCACACTCTTCCCAAACACCCCAAAAATAGACTTTCCTGGCAGCTCACCAGTGCTCTGAGACCTTTCCTGATACAGCAGCATGCAGTCACATGGTGGCACAGAGCTGCTCCCAAGTGAACTTGATGGAAACAAACCTTACATGCATGGCTTATTCCCATGCCAGTGCCTGTCCTCTTGCCTTCCACCCAACAGACCATCTTTCTGGTGGGTTCACTGCCTGGGTGGTCTCACTGATGCTCACTCCCTCCTTATACCAGACCGGGACCACTGGAGCATGGACTACCTGGACTGTGGAGGTACTATGCAGTCACCCATCAACATTGACGTGGCCAAGACCATCTTCAGCCCGCAGCTGCGGCCAATCCAGCTCTCTGGATACAGCCTACCTGCCAATGAGCAGCTCAAGCTGAGGAACAACGGGCACACAGGTGGGTGTAAAGGCAGAGCCTGGAGCACAGGTAGAGCCTGCTTAGCTTCTCCAGGCAGGAGTAGGTGTCTCTGAAATTCCCCTGGGCTCTGGGAAGGGGCTTTTCTGGAAAGGTGCAGTCATACTATCTTCAAGGCAAAAAGGGAAGAAGCAGCATCAGGCTGTTGAGCCTTTACAGGTCCATGTGCTTTCCTGGACGGAGGGGATAAACCAAGGGATGGTGAACTGGCAACTCACTGTCTTTGGGAACTGGCTCTGGGAGTTCAAAACCCTCATTTCCTTTAAGAATGTGTCCCTGGTATTTCTAATGCAGGTTGCAGCCACAGGTTCCTCCTCTGCATTTTGCTTTCAAAGGATGAGTCTGACGTGACTTACTTCTCAGTCTTTTAGGCACAGCACTGGCCAGCTTCTTTATGTCTGCACTTCAGAATGTGAGACCAAGGTCTTCAGAAATGTTTATAGGTTGTCTGTTTCCCTTCTCCAATTTCAGATTTTTTTGGGGAAGTCTGTACACACCTTATGTTTTTTAGTATCGGTCTCACTGTGCCAGATAAGGAAACCATCTTCCTGCTCACTACCCCACATCTGGGAATGGTGAGTCCTGGTTGCTACCAGCTTTTTTCTGGGAGCAGGCTGAGTGTTTTGTGCATGCTGGTGTCTGCCAGTTCCCAAACCAAGACAAGGTGGTTGAGATAAAGCACCTCCTTGCCCTTGTAGCTAGCAAGATGGAGCTGACCTGTGTATGCAGCAAACTCAACATGTCGGGCTCGCTCTGCGCGGTCAGATCAGTGGCACGGTGCATGCACAGATCTCTGCATTATGGCCTCCTGCCCTAGCATGCCTGCAGAGTTAAACTACTCGAGCTCAGTACTTGCTATTTTAGACACCCTGGCATCTGGTGTTGCTTGGTGTTGAGGAAAGCAGTCAAAGCATTTTCATTGGCGGGGGGGGAGGTCATTTAGAAGCAGTTTCTTGCATGCTTCTAAGATGCCTTTTTTTTTTTTTCTGTCAACTGTCAGTCTGCTTTATGAAAATCCATAAATAAATAAAAAGTTGCAAGTCCAGTAAGATATTTGCACAGTTACTCAGTTTTGAAATACAAAGTGTATATGCTGTATAAGCTTTCACAAGCACCTGAAAATGACTCAGGTAGCTGGTAGAATGAATGCAGTGATTTAGATATGCAAAAGAAATGCAAAAGCAGATAAATTCACAGGGAGGGAGCAGTCTCTCGCTTCCCGTATTTGAGTTTTATATCTCTGAACCCAGTGGCAGGGAACACAGGAGAGGACAAATGACTCATCATAGCCCTGTTACATGGTTAATCCCGAGTCTGTGGCCTAGCTTGGCAATGCAACTACAAGACACTTTACCTATAAAGAAGGAGGAAGGAGAAGAGTTGATAATGAAGATGAGTAGAGGTGCTTAGAAGCATAGGGTAGCCTCTCTCTGGGCCCAGGAATGCTCCTGATGATTTTGACCTGTGTCTCAGCTTCCTCATTTGCTACCCAGTTGCATGAGTCGAAGATAACCGGATAAACCATGTTAAAGGCAAAGCCAAGTATGTATTTACTGCGTACAAAGAAGCAAAATTGTAGCTCTGAACACTTTGGAAAGATTTCAATTTTCTGTGCCACCAGCTCCAGTGCTGTCAGACACTCACAGGCTGTGCTATTTGAAAGGTGGCAGCTCGCTCTGCCCAACTGCCCTGCTCTCATAGGCATTCGCTGATCTGACAATCTCTCTCTCCATGTATTTTGTCCATGGTCCCTTTATATTATTTTCACTTACAGTATAAATTGTTGGATAACATTTGACTTGGAGCTGGCTCATAGGAATCTTTAGAGGGGTCTCTTTTACTTCCCAGCATTTTTAATAGCACCTGTTCCTGAAGTATTTACTGGGGTGTCCTACAACCTGAAGTCAAAAGTTAAACCCCACTAAATAGGCACAGCTCTGGATATTTACTTGCCTTGTGAATGGTGAAAAGTGAGTTAGCTGTGACCAATTTCCACAAGCCCAGGGTGACTCTTTCCTTTGAAACATCTCCTCTGCATACATGTGGGATGGCCTGGGCTTTGTGTTTTACTGACTGACCTCTTCCTTCTGTCTCCACAGTTCTCCTTGAGCTGCCCGAGTCACTGGCCATCACTGGTGGCTATGCCCAGCAGTACCGAGCCGTGCAGCTACACTTGCACTGGGGCTCCCTGTCAAGACCCGGATCAGAGCACACTGTCAATGGGCACCACTTTGCTGCAGAGGTAAAAGAGTCCTCATGGTGGAGGATGCATCCTTCTGTCTCTCAGTTCTGGGCAGGGAAGGTTCTGGAGTGCTTCTAACTCTTGGCCCTGGCTGTTGCTGGAAGAAAGTTGTAGCCCCTGGCCAGGATCCCTGCTCCCCAGGCAGTTCTGCAGCAGCAGAATTTGGTGTAGGAGTCCCCACTTTGGTGCTGAGCCAGGCTCATGCTGCTGCCTGTGGTGCAGGGACAAGGAGGAGACCACCCCTCAGGATGATCTGCCCAGAGATGGTCTGGGGCTGGCCATGTGTGAATGGTGCAGCCTGGTCCCAGCCTGATGGAGCAGGAGCTGTGGCCGACCCTGGACTGGAGGAGACAGCTTCCCAGGTGGCTGTGAGCAGCCTGTTTTGGGAGTTGCAGGGGCTGTTTATTCTGTACACACCATCCTCCTGCTCTTCCAGCTTCCATCTGGTTTCTTCTCTCCTTCTCTAGCTGCTGTCCTCAAACTGAGCCTGGCTCTGCAGTACAACCCCCTCGGGATCTGTGGCAGTGTCCCTGGCCTGGCAAGTTCCTGCAGGCAGACCTTCACACTTGCAGCTTTGCAGCAGCACATTTTTAGGTCCCACCACTATATTCCCATCATAGGAGGGGCACTTATCAGGAGTGAATGTCTCTCAGCTCTTGCTCCAGCAGGATGGAGCCCTGTGGGAGTAAGCACCTCCTGGAGATGCCCATCCTGTGTCACAATTGCATGTTTCCCTTCTAGATCCACGTGGTCCACTACAACACTAAGTATGACAGCTTTAAGGAGGCAATGGTCCATCCAGATGGCCTGGCTGTACTGGGAGCCTTCCTGGAGGTGAGTCCCACAGATATGCCCTGGGTGAGAAGGGTGGGACTGTGGTAAGCGGCGTTAGACCTAGTTTTGGTGATGGGAGAGGATGAAAATGCTCCTGGGAAGCAGCAGGGGTGGGGGAAGGCAGCCTGAAGAGCACAGCAACCCTGATAGGAGGAAGGGCTTACCAGACACTTCTCACAGGGAGTAATACCTCCTGACTGGTGCTGCTGACCGGTCTGTGTCCCCTGTCCTAGCCACTACCGTGAGGTCTCTGTTGCAGGTTGGGCCAAGGGAGAACCCATATTATCAGGAAATACTTCAACATCTGTACAAAATCCAAAGAGAAGGTAAGTCCCTGTCCCACCTGGTACTGGTCTCAGGGGCTGCAGCCCTGCAGAGAAACTTGCAGCATGGCAGAGAGAGGCTGCAACAGGCGTTTTCCATATGTATGTGAGGAGAGCACTGCTCAGCTCTGCAAGGGGCACTCTGCTCACGTGTGCTCTCTCTTGCCTCCCAGGCAAACCCACTGCTCTCTCCATTGCACTACTGGCAGCAGTGTGGACCATGGCATATGCAGATTGCACATGACCTTCATGCTGGTCCTGCCTGTTGGCCTCCAAGGGGTTGTCTGGTCTCACTCTCATGGTGTTCCTTTTCCCAGGTGAAGAAGTCTCAGTGCCTGGATTCAACATTGCAGGTCTGCTGCCTGCCAACCTGAAACTCTACTTTCATTACAATGGCTCTCTGACCACTCCTCCCTGCTACCAGTCAGTGAAGTGGACAGTCTTCAACCAAACCATGCTGCTCTCTCATGAACAGGTCTGTCAGGGCTACGAGCTCCACACCGGGTCTCGCCCAACAACCCCTGCAAGCCTGCACAAAGACAGAATATGCCCTGTTGCGCTTATGCCATTCTCCTTCCAGATGTCAGTGCTGGTGAGGACCCTGACAAACAATAACAAACCTCTGCAGAACAACTACCGGCTGGTGCAGGACCTGCATGGGCGACGGGTGCTGGCAAGTTTCCAGACCACCCTCTCTTTGGCAAAGCAGATGCCCTCTGGTAAGGAGTGTATGAGTATGCTTAGGCTGTGCCCAGCTAGCTGCAGGGATGCAGAGACAGGGCAAGGGGAAGTCAAGGCTTCATGTCTCTTCCAGAAATGCAGCGTTGGCACGGGTTAGCCCAGCCCAGCTGGTGACTTACAGCAGCACTGCTCTTGGTGTCCTGCTTCCCTCCATTTCTGCACTTCTCTCACCCTGCCTAGGCAACATCAGTTTCTAAGACCTGTTTACTCCTTGACCTTGCAGGACTAAATGTATGATGTATGATCAGGGCAAGCAGCCAGGCCCTTGCATCCCAACTTGCTGCTTTATCCCCAGACGCAAGAGCTAAACTAAGTAGGAGCTGCAGAGGTACAGGCTTGCAGTGAGCACCCCACTGCCAAACCCTGCAGGAAGAGCCACACGGGGGACCCCTCCTGAAGGCTGCACTCTGCCAGTGGGGCTGCGCAGCTAACCTGGCCAGGCACACAATACCCTGCCTGAGGCATCCCCGTGGTGTGCCCGTCCTCAGTTTGTCCTCGAAGGCCTTCCTTGCATTGGTGGTTTCCAGCGATGAGTGGAAATTCCTGCTAATCCTCAGGCGTGACTATCGCTCTGCATCGCTGAGTTCTTGCTGTTGCCGCTCTTTGAGGTCACGGGGGATTTTCTGTCCAACATCCTGTTCCTTTTCTGTTTTGATGGCATTTCCTACACCTGTGTCAAGGTGACTAATAGGAAACACCACAGGCTGGTCCCAGGCCCTTGGGCAACGCTGCAGTAACCACACATTTCGGTGCAAGATACTTCCCTTCATCGTCCCACCTGCAGCCACCTCGCTAATGGCTGCAGGCTTTAATCACTGTGGTCTTCAGCCTGGCTAGCAGTTTCCCATGTGGCACTGCATCAAATGCTTCACTGAAGTTGAGGGAGATAAAATCTACCGCATTTTCTTTGTCTAGAATATCACTTATCAGAGAAGTATATCGGGTTAGGCTGGCATGCTCTATCTTTGGTAAACCAGTTAGATACTTTATCGTATTTTCCATTTACCTCCAAGCCTTTCTTTTCCCACTTTCTTGCAGAACTGTTACAAAGCCTCCAGCCACCAAGGCTGAGGGGGAGTTGCCCAAGCTCAATGTTGGTTTTTTTTTCCCTTTCTTTATTTGCTATTTCTATCCAACAACCCCCACTCTAACGAAGCAGCAAAGCCCTAGTTCCTGGAGTCCCAGGACACTGTCCCAGTACTCCTAGATGAGGTTACCAGTTCCCTGCCTTACATGGGGGTGGTTGTTGGGTGCCTTTTCCCTGAATCCATGCTGATAACTGCTTGCTTTAGCCCTGGAGTTGCTGAGTGCCAAGATGGGGTACTGTGAGGTCACGTCTCGCTTTGCTTACAGCTGCACCTTCTGTGCCCAGGCTTGTTGATCTTACCCCAGTCACCCCCAGTTCAGGAGAGCAGCTCCTGCCCTGGGGTGCTGGGCGAAGGCGGCTCTTTCCCCGCAGCAGGCATGCAGCTGGATACAGCCTGCAGATAGTGCCACTCCGCACGGTTCCCGAGCCGTGTACAGGTGATAATGCAGCTGTTCAAAAGCCGTGCTGCCACACTGGGTAAATATTTGCCCGGCACAGCTCCCACCCAGTATGTGCGGACACAGAGCCATCCCCGCTGCGGGGGTGCCCCGCTAGCAATGGCGGCTGCCTCCTCCTGGGGCGCTGCTCACCACCTCGCTGCGGGCAACGGTCCCCAAGGTCCCTCCTGCCCGCTGGGATCACCCCACGCCCCTCTCTCGGGGGTCTCTTGCGGGGTTTGGTGCCGCCACGGGGTGCTGCAGCACTCGGTACCCCACCTGCCTGCTTCCCAGGTGGTGGCAGCAGCGATGTTTCTGCCTGGGCTCCAGGAAGCTTTTGTGTGGGCTGTGGTTCAGGATCCTTCCTCCACACTCCCTCCCCCAGATGCGCTCCCTCTGGTGCGGTGCAGGGGCTAGGTTTCCCGCAGAAAGATGCCACTGGGGACCCGCAGGCAGCTCTCTCCTGCCTGCTCACGGGTGGTGGAGGCTTGGAGCCAGTCTGTCTCTGCCAGCACAGCCTGCAGCCCTGCACGCACTGCCCTCCCCAGACACCTCCAGCAACCTCTTGACTTGTCTCTCTTACAGGTAGAGACGGCTCTGCAGCAGCAGGTAAGCGAGAGGCTGGCCCAGAGGAGGGGAAGGTCTCTGGGATGAGGGGGTACCTGCCTGGGAAGAGGGGGGGACCTGGCAGGCATGTACTGAGCTGGGTGGCTGACATGGCTTTGCAGATAGCTCATCTTTGTCTCCTTTGCAGAAGGACACTCCAGCTCTTCGTTCCATGCAGGTAAGCATGCTCAGCCTTCAGGCTGCTGAAGGGCTCCAGCCCTGTTTCGAGTCCCTCAGCTG
>VXBZ01005562.1:0-14637 GCA_013399135.1 Heliornis fulica
AACCATCCATGCCCAAAGAAGCCCAAGCCCTGCCTGAAGCATCAGCCCCTGAGCCAAGAATTCATAGCCCAAATCCTTCTGTTCTGTTACATGTCATCTCCCAGAACTGGAAGGAGGGAAGAGAAAATAACTTGTGCCCCAGAGTCTTTCACCACTGTCCCAAGGTCTTGAAGTCTTTCTTCATTATTTTCAGACTACAGGATGCAGCCTCCTTACCCCGTGCCTGGAAGAGAAGCAGTGGGTAATAATCCAAATGTCTTTGAAGATGTGGAAACTTCCCATTACCTACATTCTTCAGAGGTTTCTTCGCCATTAACCAGTCTTGCTGGTGCTCACTTTGGTGAGCTCACTTTTGGTACCAGAGCTATCTTTTGTGGCTAGTAGATGAAACATGTACTTGAGGCATAGGGGGGAATGTCCTTTCTAGTTCTCATTGCTGCTTCAACCAGGCTTAGGAATGAGGCTAATGCAAGTGGACAGGGGCTGAGATTTTGAACTGTATGGGCAAAGGGTTATCCTCTTCACCCCTTCTATTACTTTTGGCAGAGTACTAGGCTTGTGTGAGTTCAGTTGGCTGAAGATCTTCTCCCTTGTAGTTAGAAGGACAATTCTGTGCCTTTTACTTTGCTCTGTCAGGTTTTCTTCAAGACGCAGCAGAGCAGATGGTTCATGGATTGCTCTTGCTTGGCCTGGCAGGTCTGGCTTCAAGACCTGATGCTTCTACTTACTAAGCACTGGCAATTTCTTCAACTGAAAGCATCCCGAGACTACAAAAAGGGGCTTTCCCCTACTTTTACCACCAACCATTTCATAACTTGGGGAGTGAATTCTAGACAGTTCTTAGTGTGAACACACCTTTACTACTTTCTCAGCACCATTCTTTTAGCAATAGATGTTGTGCTGTAGAACATGACGCTTTCTCTTACCACTGTAGAAATTAATCTGGAGGCTACTGAACTCCACAGTCCTTAGGTTTCTGATGGGCTTGGTTCCTCAGTGGAATAAACACCATTGAGAAGAGTGTTTGTGATATTTCCCAGCATGTCCTGGAGTTTGTGCTTCTCCTTTAGCTTTGAAAGGTGTGATCTTTATCAGCCAGTAGGAGGCTTGGGCAGGCGTGGCTGATTTCCATGAAGTATGTACTTCAAAGAGCATTTCCCTTTTGCTTCAGACTAAGTCCTAGAAAATTTATGACAAGCATAGTAAGTTTCATTGAGCCAAACATTTAATCATCTTTTAGCATCCCAAATACTTGTGATTCTAGGGGTTAGTGTGAGAAAGACTAATTTTACCTGCCTAGGTTCAGCCCCTTTTGTGGGTTTCCTCTGCTGTCTCATTCTACCCTAGCAGGACAGACAATTTTTCTCTTCATGCAACATCCTTCTAGAACATAAGGCTGCCAGTAGATCTGTTATGAGACAGCACGCTCCCAGTGTTGAAGATTTCAGTGTGGCAGTGCTGGCCACTCTTTCTGCTCAGGGCATCTGCTGTGTGGCCACGTGGGTGGGCTTCTGTGTGCTTTGACAAGTGGCTGTGTCATTTACAGAGTGTTTAGTGCTGATGCAGTTATTTATGGGACAAACAGTAACATATATGTCATCTGATTGGGGTGTTCTCAGTTCTTTTACCAGGTAGTAGTATTGAGTGAATATATGCTTGGATCAGTCACTGCTATAATACCTTCTGGGACTTTTTGCTGAGGTTTATTTCAGATATGCTTGTTTCTGCTCACAGTTTGTTAGAAGCAGAGATCTGCAAGACCTGTAGGAATAACTTTGCATATTTGTGCTGACAGCTGGGCTAGGTGTTGGCATGGATTGCCAAGTAGAACTTCTAGAACTGGTAGAACTTACGGCTAAAGATAGAGTGTAAAGAGGAGTCTTGAGGCCCACATAAGAGTAAAGATACTCATTTAAAGGGCTGGCATTAATAAAACTGGGAGAAATGAGCATCCTTATTAACTACCAAGGAAATAATAGTTATTGGAAAATTCCAAATGAGCTCCTTAGGAATCTCACAAAGATTCATCCTGTGCCATACAGGTTAAAATCTGGGACATCCCCAAGCACTTGCTAACAAGAAACATTACCAGTCCAAAGAAGGAACTTCTTGGGCATGTTCGAAGAGTGGGCCTCATTGAATGGCATCCCACTGCTAATAACATCCTCTTCAGCTCCGGCTATGACTACAAGGTGAGTCTGTTCTCTGTGGAGCTTTCCTTGTGGGACACCATGTTTGGTAAGGTGTTTTGAAATTTGTTTTAATTTCAAGCTATAAGATAATACTAAAGAGATCAACAACCCTCTTTGGTGGAAAATTACATGGTAATCACAGAGGTAAAGGACATTGCTTCAAATTCAAAAGGACTTCTTAATTTTCTAGCTTTCTGATGAGCCTCAGTCTACTTTGTGCTCCTTTACTGGATAGGGTACAATATGGAATGCCATGCACTCGTTTTGCTTCATTATTATGCCAGTCTAAATGTGTGCACTCATGATGGCCATTTTCATGTATAAAATGTGGCTGCAAAGGAAATTAGAATATTGGACACTGATTTATTGCAGCCAGTACCAGGAATTATTTTAAATGCTGGATTCTTCCTTCTCTATATTTGTAGAGAAGGAAGAAATGAATAGGGCACACCAAGTTCCCAGTTGGTCAAGCAGTAAAGCTCTAAATTTTTTCTTCTTATGTCCTAGATAATGATCTGGAACCTTGACACCACGGATGCTGTCATCTCAAACCCAGTGA
This sequence comes from Heliornis fulica, assembly GCA_013399135.1. NCBI lineage: Eukaryota > Metazoa > Chordata > Aves > Gruiformes > Heliornithidae > Heliornis > Heliornis fulica. The sequence goes on from VXBZ01005562.1 coordinate 2,752, forward strand.
AGATCCTTGATGCTCACAAAGATGTGGTCCTCTCTATGTCATTCAACACAGATGGCAGTCTCCTTGCCACAGCCTGCAGGGACAGAAAGATACGTCTGATAGACCCACGTGCCGGAGCAGTCCTACAAGTAGGTTGGATTCAGATGTCTGTGGTCCAGCTAATCTCACCCTTTGGAGTGTTTCCTCCTCTTGGTAGATTCACTGCCATTAAAGAAGATGCATCTGTGTCCCGTGCTGCCCAAGGCACCAGATGGTGCTATTGCCTTCTGCTTTTCTTGCAACACTGGCTGTCGTGGTTGAAAACAAGTTTCTGCATCTCATTGCTGGGCTACTTGCTCCCTAAAACTCTTCTTGAAGTACACCGTTTTCACAGCTGAGGGACTGTGTCCCTGCAGTCCTCTGTGGGACACTGTGGGAGGGCTTGTAGAGATCAGGTGGACAGGTGGAGGCAGGTGTACCTTTGTCCCACTGCCAGTGTTTTTGCCTGTACTTTGCTGGTAAGATGAAGCTGACTGAGTTTTGTAAGTATTTGCACAGATGAGTTGTATACAGAAAGTCCTGTCTACAACTAATAGGGATTGTCCTCTTGCAAATTTGTGAATCAATAGTTTGATTGGGCTTTTGGGAATGGTCCTGAAGAGTTAAAGCCACCTTTCTCAGATCCCTATAAAATTCTGCTTAATCTAAGTCAGCCAGTCCAAGGAGATCTTTCAGCTGCGACTGAATCAGAGGTCTCATGTAACATGAAGTGCAGCTATGCAACAGGTGGTGTCTCTTACACAGTGTCCTTTCTCTTCCTATAGGAAGCCAGCTACAAGTCTCACAGAGTCAATAAAGTCTTGTTCCTTGGAAATGTGAAAAAGCTCTTCTCTACTGGAACATCTCGGTGGAACAATAGGCAAATTGCGTTATGGGATCAAGTGAGTTGAACCAGCAGTCTCCGGTTTTCTCCCTTTTGCTGTCACTTTTTCACCTGAAAATAACCAAGAAATGGTATATAATAGCAATTCAGAAGTTCTCTGTCAAATTCTCAATGGGAGGTAGGTCTTACTGCTATGGCAATTGAGTATGAGTTTCTGAAGAAACTCTGAAAGCTTTCAGCATAGAAAGCTGCCAGAACAAAGAGAATGCTGTGCCTGTTACAGGAAGAAATAATTCAGAGGACCTTTGGGTGGTCACTGTAGCTCTGACTTTAAAGCAGCTCTTACTCGTCTTACTGGCAATTTTTTTACTGGTACAGGAGAGAGAAATTAGCTTAGACACAGTGTACGCAGGTGAAGCCCTCAGTGGAGAAAATGATGTGCGCTGTTTCTGATTTCTGTTGATTCCTGGCAGTAGAGATAGGATTTATTGGTCACATCCAAGAAATGACAGCTGATCATGATGGCTGCCACCCTCATGAAATCCAGCCCTCTTGTATGCAGTGAGATGCTTTGTTCTTTGTCAGCATCTCACTTTGTCCCTCCATATCAACCACTTTACAGCACAATCTGCCTCTTTCTTGTGTTGTCACCTTTTGTACCAGACAATGCTGGTAGACCAGGTCTGTGATTTGACATTCAGCTATGTTTGGATATGGCTTCTTTGGCATATGTGAGAGGCAAAATGCTGTGCTGCTGTCCGCAATGCTGAGTGGTGCTCTGACATACCATGGGTCTCACATCAGGGCTTCACTGCCTTCAGAGTTGTTGGAGGAGCTGACCCCATGCTTAGTTTGAGAACACAGTGGGACGGCCTTGAGGCCAGGTGTGTGCAGCCTCTTTAGGGATAGGCATTGGCACAGGACCTGCCCAGCAAGCATCTTTCTGCGGTCGATATCCACCTGTGTTGTCATTGCATCTAAACAGAAGCTCTGACTTTCTGGAGACTGCAGCTAGACTGTTCTTCAGGACAACTCTATCAGCCCTATGCTAAATACATATTTATGTGACAGTAGCCACAACGGCAGCCCCACATGCTGCACTGACCCATTGATCCTCCAGACTTTGTTCTTCAGTTGTGCAGAGAGAGCTTTGTATAAGCCATGTCAGCCCTGTGTATGGAGTGATGTGCTCTGTCCTCCTCCTTGGCTTACCTGCAGAAGGCTGATGGGAACTTTTTCCCTTGCAGTGGCCACCTTCCCACCATGCAGTGTGGAGACTGAAGAGCCAGGGACCTGTCCCTCTGCTCAGGGATGCTGTTAGGGGACTTTGGGTCAGGTGTCCCTGTACACAGGTGGCTGACAGGTGATCACAGCTTTCTCTTTTTCCTGTGTCCTGCCCAGAATGACCTTTCTGTGCCTTTATTGGAGGAGGATCTGGATGGCTCCTCAGGACTCCTGTTTCCCTTCTATGACTCAGACACGCACATGCTTTATGTTGTGGGAAAGGTAAGTACTCCATGTCAGCAAATGGTGGCATGTCTGATTCTTTTCCTAGCCTGTGTTGCATCAGGCTGAAGTCAGAGATGCTCCTAAGCATATAGGATATAGGATGATGGGAAGGGGCCTGAGGGCACTGCAGTATCAGGACATATTTTCCACATACCATGTTTACTGTGGGGAGATACACTGCAATGCCCTAATCTTGGGATAAATATTTGGTTCATTCTTGGCCTTCCATGGTTTCTGGGGCCAGGTGTTCTCCTCAGACCCCCATGCTGAACAACAGAGCCTGTCTTATGTTCGTTTTCTTTGCCTTTAGGGTGATGGAAATATACGGTACTATGAGATAAGCCCTGAGAAACCATACCTGAACTACCTGATGGAGTATCGTTCTCATTTACCACAGAAAGGAATTGGTGAGTGGTAGCATATGTCTAACATTACAAGAGGATGGTGGTTTCTTTGGTTTAGAGGTTTGCAGCGTCCAGGACTATCCAAAATATTATTTAGAAAAGAGAGTGCATCAAATTCCAGTCTCCACAGATATTCAGGTGCACCACTGTCAGCTTGGTCCAGCTTATCTGTACATCCAGATGGTATTACAGGGTCACAGCTTGGAGGTGTCCCTTCTGACCAGCTGATCATGGGCCAGGCAGCCTCACCAGGCACTGCTGCATCCCTTTTCACATGCGTGATCAAGTTGTAAGGGAGGATAGTCTGGATTTAAAGGTGGAGGATGCTCCTTGCACTTTGTCAAACTCGATGAAGGCCTTTGACATTGAACTCCGTTGACATTGTTTACAGTCTGGGCTTTCTCTGGTAATGGGTGCTCCACATCTTAATGCCTTCACTCTTCTTGCTTGCCTACCTTCTCTACTGGTATTTCCCATTTAGAAATATATTTGCTGTGATTAGGTCACCTCTTCTCCATCAGAGACCCTTGCTTATTAACCTGTCTGCATACTGCCCACTATTTGACTCATTCAAGCCACAGAATCTGTCTTTCAGCCCTCAGACCATATTGGTAGCCCTTTCTTGAACCTTTTCCAGTCTATCCTGTAAACCATATTCCCCCATAGACCAATGCGTTTTTAGTCCTGTTTTCCACCCCTCCACACTACCTGGGGACACTCTCATTCTTCCAGGACTTTGGTACAGATACTTAGCACCACCACTAGATTTTATGCCTGTAGGTGTCACTCTTTCAAAGGAATACATTACTTAAAACTTAAGTTTTTAAACTTAAACTTAAAACTTGGGAGATCTGAATATTTATTTTTTTTTTCTGTCAGGCCAGAGTTCCACACAAGGTCTGTGGTTCTTGTGCTAAGATCTCTCCATTATTCAGCTTTTACAGTCCCTCCAATGTACAGCATCTTGATTTTAACGTCATAGCCTTTTTAAGAATTGACAGCACCATTTGTGTTTCAGAGATTGGCTAAGACACACAATGTCTCTACATACCCAGTAACCACAACATATTTCTCTCCCATGAGCTTGTACAACTCAAAGTCTACAACCACATTAATTCCCAGAACAAAAGACATTGCCTCCCCTTGGAGAACTTACTTCATGGTGTCCTAGAAAAGCTTTGTTTTCTACTAGTAACAAATGCTTCATTACACAATAGATTCTATGTGAAGGACTGTTGGTCCTTACATTACGCATTCATCTAAAAGCAAATCTAAACTCCATTCCTCTGCACAGTATTTTGTTTTGGCAATACTGGGAAAGAAGCTGTCACGTAATAACTTTAGACATATTTTTGATCAGCAGAAAGATCAGCTTAGTGAGGTAGGTTTGGTTCATGCAGGCCTTTTAAAGACACTTGAACACTTACAAATGGTGCTGTTTCACAGAGTAGATGTTGACACACTTCTCATATTCCATTCTGCTTTTGGATAGTGTTGGGAGGAGGGTATGGGCTGGCAGGGCTTTCAGCCTTACCCATATAGGTATCCTGGTGTTGTTAGGTGTCCTGGAATCCCTTCCTGCCGGTCCTGATGGTCAAATCCTGTACCATCACCTGCAAATTCTGCTTAGTCCTGATAACTATTTTCAACTCATAAGAATGAGTAAGGAACAGAAGGCTTAGCACAAGAAAAACATACCCTGTGTGTACCTCTGTCCTGACAGTAAAAAAAAAAACCCTCAGTTTTGTAATTTGTGCCACTGAGCCAGTTTTGGGCTCCAGACCATTCTGCTCTGGAGCTGATGCTGCAACTTCTTCAGTTGTTAGGTTACCCTTTTTCATGGCATACCTCATTAACGTCTCTAGAGAGATTTATACACCATTTCTTTCATGCTATCCCACCAGGAATGATGCCAAAGAGAGGACTTGAAGTGTCAGCTTGCGAGATTTTCCGTTTCTACAAACTGATCCCAGCTAAAAGCCTGATTGAGCCCATCTCCATGATTGTGCCTCGACGGGTAAGTTAATCTCAGGTCATATTCATGTGTGGGGCAAATATCAGTGTAAAAGAGGGCTATGCCTCCTCTCTGTGACTGGGGGAGGGAGGGACAATAGGTAGAAGAAGAGGTTTTCTCTCACATGGTATGCAGAAAAAGCTGGTCAGTTTGTGGGGCTGCCCTGCTGACAAACCCTGCATGGATAATTCAAGAGTTTGGTCTCTGTGTAATGGCCAGCTTCCTAAGACATGCTCACCAATCTGCTCTGTCGAAGTCAACTATCTAGCTATCAGTTTGAGTCATTTCTTTGACATAATGACAGAGAGAGGGGCTGGGGATGATGTTGGGTGACATGAAAATCTCCTTGTGGAAGGAAGAAGCATCTCCCAGAAAAAAAAAAAAAAAAGGGGGGATGGGTTCTCACTTCTGTACCCATTGGGTGCAGATGTGTTACAGGCAATTGTGACTGCACATAAGACATGACCCATTACACTGAGAGTGATGCAGAAGTCTCACAGCTGGTGTGACTAGAGAGTGACCCAAGTTATGGATCTCTGTCTAGCCAAGGTATCTCCCATGTTACTGTGTGAACAAAGGTACATTATAAATGTCAGCACTGTGCCCCGTGCTTCCAGAAATCTTGGAAGGTATGAGTGCTTTGGATTCAGAGGAGCAGCAGAGCTAATGCTCATTGCAAGTACCAATCAAGCATGTTCCTCCAACATTATTTCTATGCCAGTTTATGTCAGCGATTTGTGCCTATCTTCATATCCACTTCTTCATTCTCAGGAACACGGAGTTCATGAGAGTTGGGTTATCTTGGTTACCAATCTCCCCCAGTCTGTTGTCAGGATGTGTAAAGGGCCTTACTGCCAGGATTTAAAATAGGCCTTCAGATGCAGTTCTTCTGGGTTTTGGTGAGGAGGAAAGAGACTCAGGGCCAGTGAGATGATTTTATGTCCATGCCAGCGAGTGCTCATGACAGTCCCCTGTGCTGAGGTGGAACAGACTTCTTTCACCACCACAATCCAATACGTCCAAGACAAAACCTCACTGACACGGTGACTTTGTAATTTTGTTCGCAGTCCGAGTCATACCAGGAAGACATCTACCCCTTGACCACAGGATCCCAGCCAGCACTGACAGCACAAGAGTGGCTGAACGGAGTTAACAAAGGTCAGCACATGGAGAGCTCCCCAGCCCTTCAGCTCCCCAGGGCTTGGGTAAGCTTCCTGGTTCTCTGGCCTAAGTGCCAGACAAAGAGGAAGGGAGGAAAAGGAGAGACATAGCAAATACGGCTCTAAGCTAAAATAATTTGAATAATATATTCACTGCTTTGAAATCTGGAAACCACTCCAGTCAAGCGCTTTCATGTTTATCCCTGCAGGTTGTTTGATTGAATTGCTTATAGCTGATTTCTAAGTGTAGTTTATGACTGCTAATCCACCACTTGCCTCCCTCCTTAGGGCCTCTTTTGGTATCCTTGAGACCAGGCTCTGGAGCTATGAATTCCGTACCACAGTTGCTTGAGTCACAGCCGCTCGTGAAAACTACTGACCTAAGCCAGCAGCAGGGTCGGGGAGGAAGGGTGCCACTGGAGGATGTGCAGAAGCCACGTGAGATTGAAGACAGCAGAAAAAAGCTGAAAGTGGAGGCAAAATTACCAAAAAATGAACAAATGTGCCTCTCCAATGGCTTTGATGTATTTGAGTGTCCACCACCAAAAACTGAAAATGAGGTGTGAATGTTGGGGGTGAAGGGGTGGGGTTACATGAAGAAGCCCTGAGTCAGCTGATAAAAGAATGCTGCTCACAGTGGGACAGAATCTGGGGAGGATTTGTTTTGCAGATCTTGGTAAGGGTGAGCACTTTGTTCTTTGTGGGGTTAGAAGCTCTGCATGCCCTAAGAGGAGAAATAAGGTCCCAGCTGAAGAACCCCAGCTGAGGAGATCTGGAAGGATCTGGATTGCTGAGGGAGCAATCTGTTCCCGCTTCTTAGGGAGTTCCCCATCATTGCCAGCTCAGTTTGAGTACATGCAAGTTCCTCATCATTGTACTCAGTTCAAGTACATGCAGCTTGTTTGCTTTTGGGAACCCTGGAAGCATTTCCTTCCCGTAGCTGTGCTTAGGTCCCCTTCTTGGCTCTGACCTGATGGGGCGGGAATTTCCACAGCTGAATTTTCCTGCAGTGTGAAAATGAATATTCGGTATCTTTCTGAGCTGGTGCCCCAAGGTTATAGAAGCAAATTTTCCACTGAGTTAAGCAGATGTAGCGTTATTAAGTGGTACTGACAAACACCTGCACTTATAGACAGGGCTAGTGGCTATCCACTAGCCCTGTCTATGAGTGCAGGTGTTTGTCTGCTGATGTTCACTGCTGATGTTCAGTCTGTTGATTGAAGACCTCCTTCTTAGATGCTGCTTCTCTCAGGACTGGTGGTATTTGACAGGTTAGTTTGTGTTTTCTTAGTGTAAAGAAAGTAAAATGAGACTTTTCTTACAGCTCTTGCAGATGTTTTACCGGCAACAGGAAGAAATCCGTAGACTACGCGAGCTGGTAAACCAGAGGGATGTTCAAATTAAACAGCTGGAGCTGGAGCTCAGAAACCTCTGCCCGGATGCAGGCAGCTATTGAGGGTGCTGGCCTGCAGCTCTTTGCACCTCTGGCAGCTGGAGCAGACTCCAGTTCCTGCGGATAACTCCTAGGTTTTTAGCTGGGAGAAAAATAATTGATGCTTCAGGCAGCATGGACTTCTCTGGCTTGTGGTGGTCACGTTTCCCTAATCAACACCAGACAGTTATTGATGGATTTGCTGCACTTCTTCAGGCTCCCCTTGCTTGACTGCTCACTCGTGTCAGAAGCTTATGCATTAACGCTAGTGACACACTTTGGAAAATCTTGCTCTTCTGGTCCTGGAGAAGCCACCTTTTAAGCTCTATGAACAATCTGTTTTACCGCCTTTCCACATGACATGTGGGTGGGAGGCTGAAGGCAACTGCCAGCTACTTTTCCCACCCCTGGACCCAGCAGCGTGGCTCCTGTGGCCACTGACTTCCTGCACTGGGAGACCACTCTGCAGCTGAGCTTCAGCAGCACTTCTAGCTCTGAAGTGATTCTCTTGCACCACTCTCACCTCATGGCTTGGCCCTGCGGCTGGGTGGCTAGGTGAAGGCATGGCTGCCCTGACCTGGTGCTGGGGATAGTCCTGCTCCGAGTGGGAGGCTGCACTGGAGCTGCCAAGGGCCAGCACTGCTGTGATAGGTAAAGAAGAGTTGGTGTTTGGAAGCCCTACCCTAAAGGATTGATAATGTGGGCTGGTTCTCACCAGAGAAGCTGTCGGTGTGACAGAGGTTTCTGGGTCCTTTGAGTCAGTGATTGCCTTTCTCACTTTTTGCCAAAGACCTCCTCCAGTGGAGGAGGGGGTGAGGGGTGGGTGGCAGGGTGGTGCCGTAGTCCTTCTGACAAATGAGTTGGCAATGAGCTGGTGTCAAGGGGTTTGCCAAGAGCGATTAAAAGGATGATGGGGGAGCTGGACCCCCAACCCACTGAAGACCTTTCAGCAATGAGGCTAGAAGTGTGCTGTCAATGACACAAGGATCATAGTACCATGCTGGTCACAGGGAGCCCTCCTTGTTTGCTGGAGTAGTGCTTGTCCTTCTTTAGCTCCCAGGTGCCTGTGGTCACCTACAGCTGCAGGCTCCCTCTGCCCAGCTGTGTTCACCATCCCTGTGTCCTCCAGGGCTGCTACATCTCCCCAAGCCCTGCAGCCACATTCATCTGTGCCCTTCAGCACCAGCTCTCTATCTCATAGCCTTCCCCAGCACTTTGTTTAGGGGAAGAGCAGCTGCAGGATGCAGGTCCCATCCTTGGTTTCTGTACTGGCACCTGTGACACACTACACGGTTTGCCCATGGTGTATAGAGCTGGTCCAGAGGCAGCACGGAGGGAGTGCACAGACCCCCCTGCCTCATTGGTGCCTGGGGGGGGTCTTATCTCTTGTTTCCTTGATGTGAGAGAGCATGCTGCCAGTTGTCCCCAGGGTCTGCACACAGCTGCAGCACTGCAGGGAAAATGTTTTCCTTTCCCGAAATGCGGAGCTCACAAAGATGACTTCAGCCCAAGCAGCATAAGTGACCACTGTCTAACATGTAACTGAGCACCCCTGTTGTGACACGTGTGGGAGTGAATAATATGCCTTTTTAGCTCCCTGAAGCCTAGTGATTTTACAAAGTATAAAAAGGAAAAATAAAAAAAATCTCCAGTCAGAAATTCCAACAAATGTAACTCCTTAGCAAGGGGACCTAAAGGCTGTGCACTGCCTGTGCTTCTGTGAGATGCTCTTCTGGTTATCCTTGAAAGCAACAGCCAGCGGGGAGCTCACAGGCACTAAAAAATCACCAGAGAATCACACAAAGATTTCTGTATCTCTTTTGCACCGATGCAAAGACTTCACTCAGCTTTCAAAAACATTTCTTTCATTTCTAAATACCAACAACAGATGTGGGTACTAAAGTCACAAATATTGTTGTCTCTCTCAGCAGCATCACAGAGAGGGGATAGCTGTTAGTGTTCTTCAGGAAGAGTCCTTTAGCATCAGTAACTTATTTAGCACTACTTTTAGTGAAAAATAAATTTAGCAAAGTTGATGAAACAAAACTTCAGCTTATTTCAGATACTTTAGAACAGACTCCTGTGTGCCCCGGGAACACTCTGCAGTTAGATGCAAAAGCAGCTCAGCCCAGATACAGCTTTAATCCAGACACATGAATCTTACACCAGAAGCGGTCAGGCTTTCTCACCAAAGAGAAGAGCTACATAAGAAATCGAGAAATTGAGAAGCTCACACATTTTTTCAGCCATGTCAAACAGGTCTGACAGCTTCAAACTACAAAGCCATTTTCAAATAGGGTAGCCCCAGGGATATGACACTCTGGTTTTCAAGCTATCATTATCAGAAGGGAGAGCATTTGACACAGCCTCAGTAGCCCAGGGGATACAACACTTTCCTTATCACCATGTGTGTTTTATTTGCTGGATTTTTTTGCTTATTTTTCATACAGAATAAATTATTTAAATTATTTCCAAGTTAATGTAATTTTTTTTTTTTTCTGGGGGATTTTTAAATCCCAAGGACTGTTTCTTTGTTATTCCATGACTGGCTAGTGTAGAAAATGGTCAGCCCTCATAGTTCTTATCTTAAGATTGTGTTGATTTCAGCATTTCTGGAAAAGAAGTTGCTCTCATTTAGGCTTTGCTGGCAACATTTGATAAGGCAACACTATTTAATCAAAACTTCTTTTTTAGACAGTATACCCATAAAAAGCATAGACTGTGAAATGTATTTCAATTTGGAGCTTAAATGAGAACATAAATCTTTCACATGGAGAAAAAAACTGGAGGAAATGGAGGTATGCGTTAATGAACTGTGCCTAAATAGACTTAAGTGATCATTTTAACAGTTTCTAAAACTCCTAACAGCTTTGTAAAAAACTGTAAAACATGGGGATAAAAACCAAATTTGTGCAATGAAAAGTAAATGTAACTGAATAATAAATATATTTAGAGTTTTACTTTTTGATACATGCAAGATTGTTTGTTTCTTATTGAATTGTTGAAGTGACTAAAAATTAAGCAGAACCAAGGTCAGAAATTACTATTACCAGCGGTTTGTTTTGCTTGCATGAAGTTGTGGCCTTACATAGGTAGGCTGATTGTGCACATGGGTCATCTTCTTACATCTTCCTTGTCTCCTCTTGATTCTACAAAGGGATGGCTGTTTCCAACTGTACAGCATTACACTGCTGTGTATGGTGTCTTGAATAAACCACCCCTAGAGATGTACTGCCTCATGGTGGTGTTTCCTGACCACCTTGCAGTCACTGTGCTTCTCTTCTCCAGTAGAGTCTGGTCAAGCTCTTGAACATTCGACATGAGAAGTGCTTTACGTGTTGCTGCCAAATTTACTTAATTGAGGGCATTTGAGGTTAGACAGGACTTGCATTAGAGTGAAACAGCAATCACAGCACATTAATACAGCTTTTGCAACATTCAGTTGGATCATAATGCAAGCAAATTTCCATTACTGATCTCTGTGTGCTCACCATTATGATGCTGGGTACTTCCAGTCACCAGGAAGAAATATGTGACTTGAAGCCAGCCCAAGCCTATAGCTCTCTCCAAAGTTCACTTTGTTGGCTGTTCAGTTTATATGCTTGATGTTTAACTGAGCCCCATGGTGGTCTGGCTGGCTCAGGAAAATGCTCACACCTTTTGATTAACAGACCACCTACACAACTGTTTGATCATTCAACTGATATGGCAATTATTCTAAAACAAGAGACATCTTCTGGCCTCTTTCCATTGAAACAAGTTTAGTTTTCTTTACAGCAGGTGTGGTTACTCCTTGTATTCTTCCCTGAGCATCATGAGTGCATCACCTGTGCCCATCTCCTCTGAGCCTCCTTTCACTGTAGGGGTTTGTTGGTCAGTCATAGCTTTGGGCATGGAAATGTTCACATCTGCATTCAGGATGTAACTTTTGTCTGATAAAAATGTATTTTAGGCCAGTGTTGGGGAAAAAAATAAATGGTGGAAACTGCATGAGAAAGTCAGTGCTGGGAATTTTGTACATCACCCATCCAATTGCCACAGTGACATCCTGACCTCCCTGTCTAATATGGGACTTTGTTTTGGGGAGGACAGCTGGCCAGGCACTGCCCTAGGATGAGACCAACCTGTCATCCAAGACCCCCAGGTCCTTCTCTGAGAGCTCCTCTCCAGCAGCTCATCTCCCAGCTTGTACTGACAGCTGTGGTTGTTCCTTCCCAGGTGCAAGACCTTGCACTTGCTTTTATTGAACCTCACCTGGTTCCTCACTGCCCAGCTCTCCAGCCTGTCCAGGTCTCGCTGAATGGCAGCGCAGCATTCCTGCATGTCCCCCACTCCTCCCAGCTTTGTGTCATCGGGTACTTGCTGAGAGTGGACACTATTCCCTCATCAAGGTCATCGATGAAGAAGTTAAACAAGACAGGACCCAAGACCGCCCCCTGGGGAACACTGCTAGTCATAGGTCTCCAGCCAAACTCTGATCCTCTGATCACCACCTTCTGGGCCTG
>VXBZ01005566.1:7202-26924 GCA_013399135.1 Heliornis fulica
TATTTTTATTTTTATTTTTATTTTTATTTTTATTTTTATTTTTATTTTTATTTTTATTTCAGCAAGACAACTTATTCCATAGAGAATAAAAATTATACATTCCAGTGTGTCATTTCCAACTTTTAGAGTCTATATATTGAGCATATATTACTTGAGTTCAATCATTAAGAATCAATCTTCTCACCAAGAAGAAAAATAGATAGCTTTTTGTCTCAGACAAGGTAACTGTCATCTTAAGTGGAGGCAAGTAATGTAATACCAAAGTTAGAGGATACTTATGGGGTATTTCTTAATATTCTTTCATCTGGACAGCAAATCTTATGAGGAGCAGCTGAGGGAGCTGGTGTTGTTTAGTCTGGAGAAAAGGAGGCTGTGGGGACACCTTACCATTGCCTATGATTACCTGAAAGGAGGTTGTAGAGGTGGGTGATGGTCTCTTCATCCAAGTAACAGGTGATAGGACAAGGGGAAATGGCCTTAAGCTGTGCCAGAGCAGGTTCAGATTAGATGTTAGGAAGAAATTCTTCACCAAAAGAGTTGTTGGAATGTGGAACAGGCTGCCCAGGGAGGTATTTGAGTCACCATCCCTGTATTTAACAGACGGGTAGATGAGGTGCTTAGGGATATGGTTTAGGAGAGGACAGGTACAGCTGGACATCATGTTTTAAATGGTGTTTTCCAACCTAGTGATTCTGTGGTTCTGAGATAGACGGATATAAAGTTTGAGAAATGGTGGATATAGAATGTATTTGAGCTATATTACTAGTTTATTGGTACATTTCCCAGAAAATTGAAGTTTATTGAAAAATTCTAGCCTAATCAGGCCTTCCAAAGGCTCTGGACTCCACTCCTTCCCAAATATTACCTTGTGTGGACTTGTTCCTCATTATAAATTCCATGACTAATTCTGGGAGCAGTCAGGACCACTTTACTGCTAATCAAAAAGTGACATGGTCAAACTACAGACCAAATGGCTTTTTCCTCATTTTTCTTTAAATAACCATTTTTTGTATTCTTCCTCCCACAGATTTAACATTATTTGGTTGTTTAGTTTTTCTTCATGATGGTTTTGTGAATATTACTAGGGAAGAACTAAGATGTCCTCCTGAATTGTGCAGGGAAATAATGTAACTGGACTGGTATTGTGAATTCTAGTCAGACTAAAATTGACCATAGTCAGCTAGGACAAGACATGCAAAAATTACTTTGATAACTGAGGAACATTTATTCATGGAGTTTCCCCTTCATATCTGGAAATTAAAATTGCTTTTTAGTAGTGCTGATAGGAAAATTACACTAAGAAATTTAAGGGGCTAAATGAGAGCTTTTATCTCCTAGATATTCAGGTTTTGAGGCTTTGGGGTTGGAGTTTTGTTGATTCTTGAGCAAAAGACCAGCTGGTTTTGCTATCTGATTAGGCAGACAGACTACAAAGTTAGACTTAATGAACTTTTAGCAACACACTTTTTAGTAGGCATGCTGTGAGTGGAAATGCCACTTTTGAATAAACACTTTTATAGAAAATAAACTTTCATTGTTTTAGTGTTTTCCAGTAGATTCCTGAAAGGTCTATTGACATGCCTTTTTCTTAATTGGAAGTGCAACTTCTGTTGTTACTATGAATCAGATGCAAAGCATGTGTAGTTCTTAGCCACAGAAAATGTTGATTTTGAAATCTGTCTGCCCCCTAATTTGCCTCTCTTCAATTTTGCTGCTCTTCTACATCCCAACCAACAAATACAAACCCTCTCTCAAAAAAAAAAAAAAACCCAAACCCAGAAAATAGATAAATGCTCTGTGGAAAAATATACATGCTCCTCCCCAGCCGCTTGTAAGAATACCATTTAAAGAAAAGCTCAGTTTTCCTACAATACTTTAGAATGTTTATGACTGAGAAGCTATGAACATTGCTGCCCGGGCACCTTTGATTCCAATAGGTTGGGGACTGGCCTGTTGGAGAGAAGTGCAAGTGAGAGGGACCTGGGGCTCCTGGTAGACAGCAGGATGATCATGATCCAGCAATGTGCCCTTGTGGCCAAGAAGGCCAATGGCATCCTGCGGTGTATTAGAAGAGGGCTGGCTCGTAGGTCAAGAGAGGTTCTCCTCCCTCTTTACTCTGCCATGGCTCATGGTACTCTGCACTGCTCTCCAACAGGCCAGTCCCCAACCTATACTGGTACCTGGGCTTGTTCCCTCCCAGATGCAAGACCCTACACTTGTCCTTATTACATTTCATTCAGTTTCTCCCTGCCCAGCTCTCCAACCTGTCTAAATCTTGTTGAATGGCAGCACAACCTTCTGGTGTGTCAGCCACCCCTCCCAGCTCTGTGTCATCAGCAAACTTGCTGACTGTGCACTCTATTCCCTCATCCACATCATCAATGAACACATTGAACAGTACTGGTCCCAGTACTGACCCTTGAGGGACTCCACTAGTTACAGGCCTCCAGCCAGACTCTGCTCCAATAATGACAACTCTCTGGCTTCTTCCCTTCAACCAGCTTTAAATCCACCTCACTACCCTCCAGGCCACCCTTGCTCAGTTTGTCCACCAGGATGCTGTCGGAGACAGTGTCAAATGCCTTACTGAGGTCAAGGAAAACCACATCCACTCCCTACCATCATCCATCCACTTGGTTATATGCTCATAAGAGGCTATTCGATCAGTCAGACATGACCTCCCCTTCGAAAAACCATGCTGAGTACTCCTAACAGCCCTCTTATCTTTGATGTGCCTGAAGACAGCACCAAGAACAAGTCGTTCCATCACCTTTCCTGGGATGGAGTGAGGCTGACTGGTCTGTAGTTACCTGGCTCTTCCTTTTGAAGGAAGACCAGAGTGACATTTGCCTTCCTCCAGTCCTCAGGCACCTCTCCTGTTTCCCAGGATTTCTGAAAGATGATGGACAGTGGCCTAGCAATGACTCCCACCAGCTCCCTCAGCACCCTTGGGTGCATCCCATCAGGACCCATGGATTTATGGATGTCCAGATGGTTTAACTGATCCCTGACCCAGTCCTCATCAACTGAGGCAGACTCCTCATTTATCCTGGCTTCCTCTGGGACTTCTGACATCTGTGGCTCCTGAAAACAGTCTCCAACTATATAGACAAAGGCAGAGAAGGCATTCAGTAACTCTGCCTTCTTACTGTCCTCAGTCACCAGGGCACCTTCCTCATTTGTCAGTGGACCCACACTGCCTCTAATATCAGGTTTGTTAGCTATGTATTTAAAGAAACCCTTCCTACTTTCCTTTACCTGCCTTGCAAGGTTTAACTCTAAGGAGGCCTTAGCTTTACTAGTTGCCTACCTAGAATCTCCAACAATATTCTTGTATTGTTCCCATGTAGCCATTCCTTCTTTCCATGACCTGTAGACTCTTCTTACACTTGTTTGCTCAACAGTGCCCTGTTTAACCACGCAGGTCTCCTGGCTCCCCTTCTTGATTTTTTTCTTCAATGGGATGCTTCAATCATGAGCTTGTAAGAAGCAGTTCTTGAATATGGACCAACTTTCTTGGGCTCCTTTTCCTTCCAGTACCATGTCCCATGGGGTTTCCCCCAGTAATTGCTTGAAGAGACCAAAGTTGACCCTGCCAAAATCCAAGGTTGCAGTCCTACTCGAGGTTCTCTTCCTGCCACATAAGATCCTGAATTCCACTATCTCATGGTCGCTGCAGCCAAGTCTACCTTCAACTTTCAGTGCTTCAACCAGACCCTCCTTGTTAGCAAGAACAAGATCCAGCAGTGCTCCTCTCCTAGTGGGTTCATTCACCATTTGAATCAGGAAGTTGTCACTGATGCTCTGGAGGAACCTCCTGGACTGCGAGTGGCTGGCTGTGTAGGCATTCCAGCAAATATCTGGGTAGTTGAAATCTGCCATAAGAACCAGGGTCTGCAATTGCGAGACTACTCTCAGCTGCCTGTAGAAAGCCTCATCAACCTCCTCCTCTTGATCAGGAGACCTGTTATAGACACGTAAAACAGTATCTTCCATGCCAGCCTGGCCTTTAATTCTCACCCATGAACTTTCAACTGGTTCCTTGTCCGCTCCTGACCACAACTCAACACAATCAATCTGCTCTTTCACATAAAGAGCCACTCCACCTCCTCTGTTTGTTGGCTTGTCTTTCCTAAAAAGGACATAGCCATCCATGGCCCCATTCCAGTCATGGTAACTGTCCCACCAAGTCTCTGTGATTGCTACTATATCGCATCCGTTTGACCGCACACAGACTGTTTGTCCTCCTGTTTGTTCTCCACACTGTCTGCATTGCTGTACAGGCATTGCAGAGAGCAGGCTGAGAACACCGATTCCACCTCAGGGGAGCATCAGATCTTCTGGTTCTCATTATTACCAGTACTCTGCTCCACTGACAGAGGCCCAGCAGTAACCCCACCTGCCTTTAAATCTAGTTTAAAGCCCTATGGATGAGGTTAGCTAACTCTTTTCCTAGAGCCCTGCTTCCCCTGGAAGATAAACTCTTTCCACTTGCTCCCATTAGACCTAATGTCTTATAGAACCATCCATTCCCAAAGAATCCCAAACCCTGCCTGAAGTACCAGTCCCTGAGCCATGAATTCATAGCCCAAATCTTTCTGTTCTGTTCGATGTCATCTCCCAGAACTGGAAGGAGGGAAGAGAAAATAACTTGTGCCCCAGAGTCTTTTACCAAAGTAAAAAAAAAAAAATTTTGGTGTCAGAAGGTCTTCAATACCTTGTTGGAATGACCAGATGGTGTACAAAAGGACACCAAGCACTGTTTTTCCTAACAGGAATGGAGATAATAAAAATATTTATTGAAAGAATCCTTAAAAAAATTCTCAGAAACTTTTTATTTTCTTTCAGATCATAACATCCTTTTTTAAAACTCAAATTATAAGCAGTTAGGACATATGTATGACTCACTTGCCAAATTTCATTTTTAAAAATCAAACCCACTTAGCAATAAGCAGCAAAAGTGTTACAAATCAGCATATTTCTTACAGGTTTAAAATAGAACTAAATTACTTCAGAAATTTCAGGGAAGAAAAAAATATCTTTTCCAAAGATCATGCTGCAGCCTGAAGCAAATTCTTGTACTCACACTGACTAAAAAAAAACCACAAAAAACCCAACAAGGTAGACATTGAAACAGCCACCTCAGTTTGTCAGACTTTTGGTAATACATTCTCACATAACTTGCTGTTCTTTATCTGTGAAAAAAAATATAATTGCTTTGCCATGCTGCCCTAACACTGGCATAATATTATTTTCTGTTTAACAGAATAAAAGGCATGACAATAAAATAAAAGAAATTGTCTGTCATGATCATCAGGAAAAAAACTATTCAAGGTAATTATTTTAAGGAGAAAACAATGGAACCTGGTGGAACCTTGTAACAGAGTTGTATACACATTGTACCATCTTCTGACTCAGGCAGAAAATCCCGATCAGTGAGCATAAGGTATATGATTAAATGATATGTGATAGCTTACAAGATGTTTTGTTGTCCTGAACTGCATAACCATTCCTTGCACATATACTAATATTTTATATTTTCTGATCTAGAATCTGTCTTCATTCTTAGTTGCCTTGAAAGGCAAATGCTTAAAAAGAATTCATATAGTGACGAGATCTTGAGTTGTTTCTGCTGTACTGAGTGGAAAATGAAAAAATTCTGTACTTCTTAGAAAAACTTTCCTTTTACAATTTTCTCTGCTACTACAGTAAAGTTATTGACACATTTTCTATGTGCATTGAGTGTTTATTTCCATTGTAATGGAATAGACTTGATTCAGTGCCATTAGATGTCTAACTCTTCCATCTGCTCCTCATCTGCCTCTCCCTAGGCAATTCCAGTCTCCTGTAAGTTTTCTGTCATATCTGCTAGACCTTCAACAAATATCTTAAACACTACGGTGAGTCTCAGATGCTACTAGGCCTATATGCATAGGCAACTGAATTAATCTTGTGCTGTAAAAATGACTATTCCATTATACTGGGCCTTTTAAAATAAAGGCAAACCCAAACCTTAATCACTTATGAAAATGTCAGAAATGCAATTCCAAATTTTGTTAGAATAATAATAATCTGAAAAAGTTTCATTTAATCACAGATTAAATATTTTTATGTGAACTTATATGAATTAATATAGGAAATTTATGTCTTTGAAAAGATTAGATATTAGGTAAACAGATGAAATAGTAAAAAAAACCAAAACCCAGTTGTATACCACAATTAGTACACAAATGAAGTTTAGAAAGAACTAGGAAAAAGGGAAAAAAATCTTTCTATCTAAACTAGAAATTGGAGAAGAATCCCTATGACGTTGTAAATCTGCATTGTGCTATTATTTGATGAACAATGACATGTTATTTCATTTAAGGGACATTCAGACCTTCAAACCAAAGAAGTTACTTTGGTATTGTGAGTTATTCCTGTAATCTCCATGTACCAAAAGAACTTCAGGTTTCTAAATTCTTCTTTCCTTGACCGATTTCTAGCTGATGTGTCACTGAAGCTTAAAGTAGATAGTGGAACTGGCCTGCTTAAATGGTTAATTTTTAGCTGTAATGGGTTAAATGGAAAAAGTGCCAAAAGATAGCTGGCCTAAAACACAACTGTTAATTGAAGATGGGTAGAGATTTATTTTTTTAGAGAGGGAAAAGAATGCTAAACTTTAACTATGTAACTGTTTGCTCTGAAGAGTTAGAGAAAATTGTCAGTCCCTAAAATTAAAGAAGTACCAGCAATCTTAAATTATAATTGAAGTTTTGTATATATATATGTGTATATATATATTCATTATCACTTCATAAAATTTATCCTTTGTGTATAATTTGCAAATATATATGGCATTTTCATCAATTTAAAGAAATAAATTTGTCTATTCCTGAACAGCTTCCATTCAGAACTGTTGAGTGCAACAAGTTTGCATATTCTTGTGTAATATGTTTCTGAGCAGAAAAAGAGTTTAACATAAGTAGTAAGATGCTATTTAGTGTCAATATAATCATTAAACAAATTCACAATTAGTATGTTTATGCATTTTCCCCCCTTATTTCTATGAAAAAACAATAAAGACAATCAATGTAGATTATACAGACTCCAAGATAAATCTGCTTTCTCTATCACAACAAAAAGAAGGAAAGTAATTAGTATTTCAATATTTAATCACACATTATAATCATCCTGTACAAAATACTTCAGCATTTAATTCAGTAAGATTAATTAAGTCCAGCTGTGTGCATGTTTGAATTTTTTTAATGAAAAAGCTTACAATCTGAAGTATTGCACATAATTTTTTGAACTCTTGAAAGTGCTAAAATATAGCTGAGAAAGGTATACAAAGCATGAGATTATCTCAATACCTATTATCCAGGTTATATCCAAAGAGCTTCTGCAGAACTTGTGTGGACAGAATCAGTTACAGTAGTGTTTTTAGAACAATGTAGCACATTTTGCGGTCGATCTTTCAGTTATAGTTGTTGTTCCTGTTACTCCTCCTCCTTCTCCTCCACCTACTACTACTACTACTACTACTACTACTACTACTACTACTACTACTAATGCAGTAGTAGTTAATTCCTTATTTCAATGCTTTTATTGAATGCTAAAGCAGTTTCTAGCACTCTGATTTTGTCCACATCATAGAATGTGGACATCTATGTTCACAGAATCATAGTTTGGTTTTGGTTGGAAGGGACCATAAAGTTCATCTAGTCAAAGTCCGCTGCAATGAACAGGGACATCTTCAAGTAGGACACCTTTTTCAGATCCCTTTCCAACCTGACCTTGAATGTTTCCAGGGATGGAGTATCTACCACCTTTCTGGGTAACATATTCCACCTTTGTTTTAAAAATTTCTTCCACATATCTGGTTTTCATACATTTCTTTTAGTTTAAAAGCATTACCTGTTATCCTATTTCAAACCTTCTAAAAGATTTCTCCTTATCTCTTTTATAAGTCCCCTTCAGGTAAGGGGCCACAATAATATCTCCTGAGAGCCTTCTATTGTCCTGTAGGAACAACCTCAACACTCTCAGCTGTTCTTCACAGGAGAGGTGCTCCAGTTCTCTGATCATTTTTGTGACCTTCCTCTGGACCTGTTCATGTTTTTCCTAACCCCACATTTAGTTTTGCCATGTATTCCTCATAATAATTCTTTTTATGCATAAAAATGTTTTGTTGTTTCTTAAAAAGAGCAGAGAAGGTGACCCTGCTCTGTCAGGGGGGTAGGACTACATGATATTTCAAGTCTCTTCCAACATTTTGTGATTCTGTGAGAAGCTAATGCAATATAGGAACAATAACAAGCATGATGTTCTTTGGACATTCTTCAATTATATCTGCGAGTTATTGATATTTTTATTATAAAATTCATTAGGAGATAAAGTAGGCAATAGGTTACAGGTAATCTCGATATAGGCTACTTATTATTAGAACATTTTCATAGAAAAACTTTAGAGTATATCAATTTAGTTGGTTACACTTTGAGTTTTGACTGGATTCTATTTATGTATCTATTTATTATTCAGTAACCCCTCTCGGTTATTTTTTTTTGGCAATTCCTATTGTACTCCAACAGTAATCTAGGTTTCTTGTGTTCATTTTCCATAAAGAATAGTTTCAGCCTAGGAAAACCTTGACCTGATGTGAAAATATGAGAGGACAGCATGACAATGGCACTTAGAATTAATTAATGAAGGGATTCATAGGACAGGAAAAATAATAATGTGTAAACAGGGAAAGCTGATTTAGAGAAATACTGAGAGACTAACAACATCATGTCTTCTGCTTTCATGATTGTCTTGTGCAGTGAACCATTGGTTCATACATACAAACAAACATAACTTTGAAACATTCATCTTGGAGGACAACTGTTAAATTTTCATTTTGAGAAATGCTCCTTTTTTTTTTTTTTCTTTCTTTCTGAGACACTGTACTTTCAATTCCAAGACATGGGTGTCCTAGACACAGAAGAGGAAAACCTGATTGGCATACAACTCAATTCTTCAGCAGGAGGGCATAAGAGAAGAAGCCATCCGTGACTTCTGTTTCTCTTGCTGCATTTAATTTGGTAATATATCCTAAACAAACAAAAGATTGATTCAGGATCTTTATTTTCAGCTTCTGAAGAATTTTTCTCTCTTTATTTTCTTCTGGACCCATATTAATATCTTCAGAATTCACAATACAAAATAAATTGTGGCAGACCTCTTGTGGACTAGATGTCTCTGCACTCCATTTCTTGGTCATACTTTGTCTGCTTCTAAATATCTATTTTGCTCTCATTCTGTCTTGGGTAACCGAGAAAACTTCTGTAATAATTTTTATTCAGCAATTACATTAATTTTCCCTAAGTTGAATCTGATTGACCCATGATGGTAGTTGGTGAGTAACTTCCCAATTTGATCTGAATCCCTGAACTTTTTAATTATTTTTCTCCCCTTGTCCTGTTGAGATAGTGGAGTGAGAGAGTGTCTGGGTGGAGGCCTGTCATAGCCAAGTAAAACCTTGTATTCACCTTGTATTAAGTAAAAACCAAAGTAAAAAATATGAAAGTAAAACCTTGTATTAAGTATATAATTCATGCAGTCAAATTTTTCCACATCCAAATACTGAGCAGGCCCACGCATCACAGAAATATTAAAAGAATAAAACTCTAACACGGAAAACATACTGGCAACAGATGATAAAGGATTTCCACATGGAAAGTTTTCAATAATTTGAGTAATTTGATACTGAGGGAACACCAGCCATACTATTATTTTAAGCTAAAATTTTTGCCTATTTAATGTAAACCACTGCCCATTTCCAATGCCTTCAGTGTGGTCTCATAGCAGAGATCCCTTGAGGGAATAATATGCATCTCAAATACAGTATTTCCAGTTCAATGAGAAGGTGATTAGTAACAACTACATGTAATTCAGGCAACTCTGCTGCCCATACCGAAGGCTGTGATAATTTCTTATAAAATCCCACCAGTATTAATCTCAAATATGTCTACAAATTTGGTTTTCTCAATAGACAACTTTATTATTAGTCATAATTCTGTAGAAAAAGACATTGCTACAAAAAGAAAATAAATTTAAAATTGGAAAAGAAATAAAAGGTTCCAAGTAAATTGATTATTAGTAATATTACTTCTTCAGTAATTTGTATGAGCAATACCTAGCAAGTGCTGAAGTTAGCAGAAAATAACCTGGAATACAAATTATTCAGCAGTTTAACAGCTATTTAGAAGTAGCTACCTTTATGAAGGTATATTTTTCTTGTAGAAAGCAGTATGATTTAATGTGTATTAAATTCCTTTCAATGAAATATTTTGCTTTTTCTGTGTTATTTTCCTCAATTTCAAAACTTTAGGATGATCTCAGTTTCATATTTATTTCAGGATCATTCTTTCCTAATCCAGTATTTTTTTTTTCCTCTTCATTTCAGTTACTCTAACCTATTGTAAAGAATAGGAATTTTCTAGAAGCTTGTGTATTCTTTTCACTCAGGACTCAGTTCAAATTGAAGGACAATTACAATATTTCACTCAATGTACAAACTTTATCTACATTTAATTTACATCTCTAATTTAAACCTCTAGTCTCTTCTTGTGACTTCACAATGTAAGTCATCAATTTATATTCAGTGAACCGTAGAGCATAACTATTTTCTTTAGTATATTTTCCTCTATACATTGTCTTTTAAAAGGAGACATATTTAACTTCTATGGAAAAATGACCTTTGCCAGAAACTTAGAGGGAGGCATATTAGAAATGAGATCCAAAAAGACCTTTCTTTTATACAATTTTCTGTTTCCTATTCTAATATAGTATACTTCTAAAATGACATATGGAGTACATCTGAAATAAATCCAAATACCTCTCTGAGAAAAGCAAGGCAAAAAAGAAGATTTGAACTCGCACAGCACGTGCTTCCACCAAGATTCTGCGTTTGAAGATCTCTGAAGATGTGAAATGTAAGAAAAGTCTGTTATTTCTTTGCCATTGGTACAAAACCACTAGGAAAAAAAAAGTAAAAAAAGAAAAAAAGAAAAAAAACACTCTAGTGAGCACAAAACTTCTGTGTGTGTGTCTTATTTTGCCATGCCTATAACATTGCTTGGCAATGACAATGAAACCATTATTGTCAACAAATCTCAGGAATACAAACACTAACAGAAAAAAAAGAATAGCATATTTAAATAAATTTTTCCTCTTCTCTTTTTATAACAAAAGACAATTTTACAAATCACATCACATGCAGATGATGCGAAAATACACTCTAGTATACGTTCCTACTGCTCTTAAAATATTAGTTATAAACCATTATTTTGCTTGCTCTATATTTCTGATTCACTGTTATATAGTTTGTCAAATTTGCCAAAGCTTTCAATTAAGACTGTTCTCCCTTCCTTACAGTAGAAAAGATGGAATGTCTTTAGGGTTTGTTTGCCAACAGAACTTAGCTACTATAAGAGCCTTGAGATGGGAGATTATGTTTCCCTTAGTGCTGTTTATAGGCTCACATAGCTCATATGAGTTTTTTCTTAGCTCTAGCTCACACTTTTTTCACATAACCTTCATTTAAAAATAAATGAAAAAAACCCAAACCAACCAAACCAAAACAAAAACCCTCCAAAGTAATAAGTAATAAACCAAAATAGTTCCAAAAGTAAATTAGAATGTAAATTCTATTTTATTATCAGATTTACTTATACAATGTAACAGCCTAAGTTTCATACTCTTATGAGAAGATTCAAGATGTTTGACAGAAACATTTTTACAAAATTGCCTGTGATGATGGCAAAGATTCTGTCCATTATGAAGTAAATTACATATTGGAATGCTGTTTCCCTTATCTATGCAGTTTGGCATATGGTTACAGGGGAAATTTTGAAGTCTGGAATAACATTTCGCCTTGATGAAAAAAGTGAAAAGAGTGAGATACCATGTTTTGTTTTATACCATTCAATCAGAAAATCTTTCAGTAATCAAACTTATTGAGAGAGAATGAACCAGTTTTTGTAAATCAAGATTAAAGTCTGGCTTCATTCCAATGAATTTTCCTAAACTTAACTGTATTTTTTAGTTTTCCCTCAGCTATTATTAAAACCAAAGGTGAAAAACCTACACTACTGTGAGATGCTTTTGAGAATTTTTATCTCTTTGCATTGAGTACAACGTGAAACCTGAGTAGTCGTTGTCTAAATGACATGTCATTAAAATTCCTGAATCTATGTGCATTTAGTTCTATTATTAATTTGTGTGTTTTTGTTAAAGAAATTTTATGTTTTGATGCTTAGAGGTACAAGGAAAATTATGCCCAGTTGCTTACAAAATTTCTTTGATATAAACCCCCTCTGTGACTCATTTTCCCCGTGGCTTTAATTAGTACAACCATTTCTATTTATCTGATAGTGGCATGGAGATTTCTAGAAAAAATGACATATGTAAATGCAGTGTATCAGATACAAGTATACTTATTTCAGATTATTTTCCTGAGACCATTGAGCATTCTCTGTATACTTATTGTACAGAGGGAAAGAAAAGGATGGCATGTACCATTGATTAATTTTATGATAGATAAATAAATTACAGCATAAGAAAAAATAGAGTAATACTGTGATGGGTGAGTTTTTTGGTTGGTTGGTTTTGGTTTATTTAGCTTAATATTCTTTACTTTCATTCAATGTCCCTTGTTCTAGTACTGAATTGCCAATGCAATAGTTGTTTCTTGTTGCATCTCTCCAATGCAAATAATTTAATATTTTCCTATCAGGTCTTACTTTTGAGGTAATTTTCATTATCATCATCTCAGTTTCTTGCTGTCATGAGGCTGGAGATTCTGGCTTGTAAATTGAAACATTATGCAATGTCTCTGACAAACCTGTTTGATTTACTTTCTATGTCTCAGCAGCAATGAGGCAGCTGTCCTAGTAGATGAAAGATTTCCCCAAAGATGTTGTACATCTTAGTGAGTTCCTCCAGAAAAGGCTTCATGTTCTTGAAATCTAGCCTTTTGTCTCTGAAAACCATGTATGCTTTATACAGTATGCATAGACATGCCCCTACCAAAGGATAAGGTAATAATTTTCACAATAATCAGTGCAATGAGCTGGAAGCTACCCCACTCCTATCTTGACCAGGGATACTTTTGCTTGCATACTTTTTGACTTCAAGATATCATTTGTTGCTTTACTTTGACCAGCATCTTGGTGATCTACTATAGTTTTGAAATACATACATTTTAAGAAGCAGCATATCACACTATATTTTCAATTTTGGATAGTATTTTGTATATTAATTTTAGAAATAATTAAAAAATTAGAAATCATTGAAGATTACTGAAACTCTGTAATGCCTGTTAATGAAAAAAGAAGTGTAATTGTTGTCATGAACTATAGAGTGTTAAGCACTGCAAACTTATCTTTCCACAGGAGGTAGAAGAATATAGATAGCATAGAATTGAATGTATTAAAGTTCAGCATACTTCATATTTAACATAATGCATATTCCACATTTAGAACCATATAGTCAACACAAATATCTGCCATCTACTCTGCTTAAAATTTCTTTATATGAGGTTCAGAACAGGTAGGCATAACTGTTCACAGCCATACTCCATCTGGAAATGGAAGGCTGCAGTACTACTACAGCCCAGTAACATTACCAAATAATATGATGGAATGTTAATTCTATGGTAAAGGACCAGTAAAGATACTTCCCATGGGATTGCTCTTTCAAGGAGAATTATTTTCAGCAAGCTTTCCTACTGTAACCATCTCCAATTTCTCACTGAATTATTTTTTCTATTTCCTGAAATTAAGATACTTAAGTAGTATTCATCTATAGTAGTGAATGCAGAATTTTGAACCATTAATTTAGAGCACTATACAATATTCTACCTGATAATAAACTAGCTGAATTGTGAGAGCAGCTATGCCTGTTCTGAGATCCTCCAGTACAAATTTTTATCACAACTAATGATATGAAACATGGAAAATCCTACTTGAATATAAGATTATTTTTTTATTTCTGAGCTGCTGACTTCTTTTAGATATGCAAAAGAAAGCTTAATATCAATTAGAATAGACAATAGCATAAAATGTGTGTGTTTCATAAAAAACCTGACATGAGTATTGTTATTAAGGATCTCATGAATGTATTATGTTAACCTTTGTGGAATCAGATAGGAAAAAGCCCCAGGAGACCCATCTAAAGACTCCATTATGACCGAGAGGGCTGTAGTACACAAATTAAAGTAACAGTTTTTCATACATTACTGTTAGGGCCATTCATGTCTTATCTTTCTAGGAAAGGCATTAAAACAGAAACTGAATTGTCTCACCTTCTATTCCTACTTTTGAGTGTCAGATTCATAGTATATAATTGTGAGAATTTTCTCTCCATGTTGTGTAACAGAAAAGGGAAAAGAAAAACCCAAATACTTACCAGGTTACCTCTTCTAAATGGAGAGGAGACTAAATAACTACCTTGAATTTCCTGTAGTCACTGAATCTATATTAGTGACATGGAAACCTCTCTCAAAATCTTAAAAGTTGTGCATTATAGAGATGCTAGTTATGACAATTGTGTATACTTCTGCTGAAATGTGTGTATATATGTCATCTATATATATTTTCCTGTAATACTGAAATCCTGAAAACCATAAACTTTTCAGAAAAGTTACAGCACTAATAACTATGCTTCAGTGTTCAAAAGGGTCCTGCTGAAAATCCCTAAGATTTCTATTTTCCATGGCCACACTTTAAAGATCTATAAACATTACCATTTTCTCTCTTTTTAATTTACTTGCAGAAAATCTTATTTGGTTTTTACATAAGCCAATGAATTCCTTAACTTTGCCAACTTTTATTGTGAAATCTGTGCATTTATGGAAATCTTTTCTGTACTTACGAAAAACAATTATTAAAATGTGAAGAACTGAAGCACTCTGGGAAAGGACTCATGTTGAAGTTGATAGATAATTCTCTCCTGTGGGTGCAACCCCACACTGGAGCAGGGAAAGAGTGGGAGAACACCTCTCACTGAGGAGGAAGTGCCAGCAGTGACAACACATGATGAACTGACCTGAAGCCCCATTCCACACACCCCTGTGCCACTCAGAGGGAGAAGGGGCAGAATTTGTGAATAAAATTGAGCCTATGAAAAAAGGAGGGGCGGTGGGAGGCATTCTAAGATTTGGGTTTAGTTCTCATTATCATGTTCTGTTTTGATTGGGTAATAAATTAGACGTCTTTTATTCCTTGTTGAGTCTGTTTTTCCCATGACATTAATTGCTGAATGATCTCTCCTTGTCCAGATTTTAACCTACGAGTCTTTCATTATGTATTTTCTCCCCTGTCCAGCTCAGGAGGGGAGTGATACAGAGTGGCTATGGTGGGCATTTGGTCTCCAGCCAGGGTCAACCCATCATACAGACTGTACTAGAATACCTCTTAGTAGAAAAAATGGTTTTAAAGATACAGTATAAAAATTGCCAACTTTGTTAATGTAGAAATCTTGACCCTTCTGATGGCAAAAAGTTTTGCAATTCAAATAGCGTTTTGCTCAAGTAAGGTCTGCAGAAGTAAATCATAAGAAAGCTATATATTGTCTCAAAACACAAATCTGGGTATAGTTTTTCACTCAAGTAGAAAATATGTTGTGTTTTATAAGAGGAAATTAGAATTGCTCAATCAAAAAAAAAAAGTTTTAATTTTCAAAAATGTGTACAGTGCAATATATCAGTCTTCCAATATTTTTTCCTAATACTCTGTGTTTCTCGAGTGTGTCTCAAAGTTATTATTCCCAACTACAGCACTACAGGTCTCTGTTTCTTTTCCATCCTGTCAGTAGAAATGTGACTCTTCATATCATTCTTTGGTTTGTTTTTATATCTAAAGCTGCGGTGACAACATCTGGTCAAAGACACTTTTAGTGGTTATTCTCATTCAGTTCTTTTAATGCATGATTAAAACACACACGAAATAAATATTCTCTGTGTAAATTTCTCAGTAGATATGTTACTATCCTAACATGATCTAAAATTTGGTGTGCCTTTTCTGACACGATCATTTCTAAAAACATCCAGAATGCTGTTAACCTAGAATATGTCATCTTTGAACGTCCATCATCCAATTCCTCGGGTGTATTTTTGTTACTTTATTGCCTTAGAATAGAAAACAGTCCTCAGAAAAGAATACTTGATTTTCTATTTTTCTTCTTTATTTTTGCTTATATATATATATATACTTAGATACCTCTGTTAGATACAGAATTAGACTTCTGCAAACAGAAATAAAAGATAGCACCTACAGAATTTCATTATACTTTTCTTTGTACAAATCAATCACATTAATTAAGTCTGAATCAATTTCTGATTTTTTTGTTAAAGCACTAATAAATGGGTAGCTAACCTATCATAAAATAATTCAAACAAATGAATGATATTTATGTTTACTTTTAATTATATTGTAGATGTCTTAAATAGGAACAATAGGAATATAAGGATATTTCCTTGAGAATATGTAGTCTCATAGAGGTATACACTGATTTTTTTTTGGATATAGTTGTCTTCATACTAGATTGTATGGTGCTTTACTTTTTGATTTGTGACTAATACATACTTTCCCATAGATGACTGAATGTCTGCCTGCCCAGGGGAAGTGGTGAATTAATTCCCCATCCCTCGGTGTTTAAGGCCAGTTTGGATGGGGCTTTGAATGGTATGGTCTAGTGGAAAGTATTCCTGGCCATGGCAGGGGTGTTGGAACTAGATGACATTATAACCCTAACCCTAACCCTTCCAACCTAAACCATTCTAAGATTCTATGATTTTAATGTATTCTAAGATGTTGATCTCTTGAATATAGTGTTATGTGCTAAGTGGATACACTGAAGTAGTTAGAACAAGAAGAAAATTTACACGTTTCCTGACTATGGTGATTTTAAAAGACTAATCTTACCTTTGCACAAAGTAGACTTCTGCTCTGTCCTTGAAATATGGATTTCCTAAAGAAATTGAGAGAAAGAATATTATAGTGATATTTGTCCTGATGACAAAAATATTTTATCTCAACTAATCAAGATTTATTGGGGATTTCTCATGTAAAAATGCTCCTTGCAATATGTTGATATTCATAATAGTTATTTTAGCATAATTAAAATTGCCTTATAGTAGTATTAAATTTGTCAATAATTAAAAGTCTACTTCACTATAAAAATTACCTTAATTCATGGGGTTTAAAATGTGAAAAATAACAAATGGAACACAAAATATAGAAAAAAAACCATGAATTAAAGGAAATATGACTAAATAAATAAAATATTAACAAGTGCATACTATAGATCTTAAAGTAAATGTTCTATCTGCTGTACAAAATTTCCTTGGGTGAGGAAGTGTTTGTTGGTTTTTGTTTGTTTGTGTTGTTTTTTTTTTAAGATTTTGTTCTATTTCTCATTATTCAATTCTGATTTGATTGGTAATACATTAAATTAATTTTCTCAAGTCAAATCTGTTTTGGCCATGACAGTAGCCGGTGAGTGAACTCTCCCTGTCCTTATCTTGACCTATGAGTCTTTCATTATGTATTTTCTCTCTCCTGTCCAGCTGAGGAGAGGAAGGATACAGCAGCTTTGGTGGGCACCTGATGTCCAGCCAAGGTCAACCCATCACACTGTGATATACAATACTCCAGCTACTGCAGTTAAGATTGACTGAATCAGAAAGTTCAAGTTTTCCAAAAAACAAATTCTGACAGCAACTAAAAAAAAAAAATCGAGTTGACATTAAAAGAGGGTCATTGAAAATTAAATTTTCTGTTAAACATTTCAGGGAGCAGCCAGCCTCCTTTCAAAGTTCAACACAATGTGCAAGTGAATACAGAAGGTGTATTCAATAACAATGAACATTGTCAGTTGTAGGATGTAGAAAATTTGAGTTGTCTCTGCTAAGAATCAGTCTTTCTACATTGGCTAGACGCTGATTAAAATTTGACTCCTTGAGTTAAAGAAAATGAATCAGAAAGTAGACACTGTTCTGCTATCTTAACCTGATGATGCCTAAAATTCACTACAGTACTGTATTCATATACCTGTATTTCTTTGTCCATTCCAAGACTTCATCTACTACTTCCTATTAGGTGTTGAAAAGAGATTCTTTACATAGAATAATTTAGTAGATCTCACTCTAGGTAATGAAATCTTTTACCACATTAAATTCAGGGAAATCATGCTCTGATGTTTGGCTAATCTGAAGAATTTCTTCTGGAGGGCTATCAAACCAGTCGTCTGGCTTCTCTGTGAGACAAGTCGCTATTGCTTTCTTTATAACAAAATAAGGTCATAACAGCTCATGTGCCTGTCATAAATTATATTTAACTTATTTCCCCATTGAGATTAACACCTGCTCACAGTGTGAGTTTTCGGGGAAACACAGTTGTCTTGTTTTCCTGGCAAAGTTTATGAGCATGAAAGCATGTCAGCAAAGGAAACTGTAAAGATTTGTATCACTAAAGAGAGGATAAAAGATGATCTTTTTTTAGGGTGGGATGGTGTGTGTGGTGGTAAATTCCTTTTAAATCTAAGAAAGTATTTTTAGACTTAAAAAGTTAGATGCAAACAATTTTATTTTTAATATTTTTGTAGAGTTTTCATAGAGCTTGTAAAGCAAAGCAGCAAAGCAGAGTACTTGTATCACAGAACTAGATGAATTGTGAAAGGCACTGCAGTTTTTGTTTCAAAACCTTCTGTTAAATATTGGACTCTGTATTTTGTATTACCACAAGAATTCTGTCTGCAAAGAAATTTGGATTTTTACTTTTATTCATGTTAGCATGTGTCCTGTGTAATATCACTATAGCAACAAGATGATGTTGTTTCCTTGACAACAATTGCATGTTGTCTTGTTAATACTGCAATATTTTCCTTTTTCTCCCCTTGTGGTGTTGTTTTGGGGTTTGGTTTTTTTTTTTTTTAGAAACATAAGAACACTTCACAAACACTGATTCATTAATTAATGACCTTTTAAATAGTCTTGATTGTGTTAATATGGCTTCATCTACTGATGGCACTTCTATTATGTGAAAAATAGCTCAGACTCTCACCATATGATTTGGGTGCCTAAATTTGAAAAGTCCAAGGATCCTTAATTCAAAACTTCTACCTTGAAATTCCCTGTTCTTTGGCAGCTCTAACCTTAAAGGCCTCTAAAATTTACATATACCTATATTTGCAATATCAAATTTCATCAGCTTCAAATTTCCATTTATAGAAGTGCTTCAGCCAGAATATTATTGGCCAAGATTAAAATCAGTTAACACCAAAGCAGTCACTACCCATACAAAAAAACCTCTTTTACACTATTCCTATCATAATGTATCTAAACACTTTAAATATATTTAAACTATTTAAAATATATATAAACTTTAACAGGTTCCTTCAGGTTCCTTAGGTATTCTTGAACCTTATCTTCTGCTACAGTGGTCAGTTCTTCATTCTTCAATCCCTGCCTTTGCCTTCAGCAAAATGGGTGGTATGGCTGAAGCACTTACCTGTGAGGACTAAGGCAAAAACATTGTTGAGCAGCTCAGCCTTGTCCCTATTCCTGGTTATCAGGTCTACTGTTTCCTTCCAGAGAAGACCCACATTTTCCCTCAACTTCATTTTATCTCTGGCTTACTTACATGAGAATTAGTGTAATGGAGGTCATACTGTCCACAGTGTTTATTTTAATACGAAATG
>VXBZ01005566.1:27052-45391 GCA_013399135.1 Heliornis fulica
TGTGAAAGGCACTGCAGTTTTTGTTTCAAAACCTTCTGTTAAATATTGGACTCTGTATTTTGTATTACCACAAGAATTCTGTCTGCAAAGAAATTTGGATTTTTACTTTTATTCATGTTAGCATGTGTCCTGTGTAATATCACTATAGCAACAAGATGATGTTGTTTCCTTGACAACAATTGCATGTTGTCTTGTTAATACTGCAATATTTTCCTTTTTCTCCCCTTGTGGTGTTTGTTTGGGGTTTGGTTTTTTTTTTTTTTAGAAACATAAGAACACTTCACAAACACTGATTCATTAATTAATGACCTTTTAAATAGTCTTGATTGTGTTAATATGGCTTCATCTACTGATGGCACTTCTATTATGTGAAAAATAGCTCAGACTCTCCCCATATGATTTGGGTGCCTAAATTTGAAAAGTCCAAGGATCCTTAATTCAAAACTTCTACCTTGAAATTCCCTGTTCTTTGGCAGCTCTAACCTTAAAGGCCTCTAAAATTTACATATACCTATATTTGCAATATCAAATTTCATCAGCTTCAAATTTCCATTTATAGAAGTGCTTCAGCCAGAATATTATTGGCCAAGATTAAAATCAGTTAACACCAAAGCAGTCACTACCCATACAAAAAAACCTCTTTTACACTATTCCTATCATAATGTATCTAAACACTTTAAATATATTTAAACTATTTAAAATATATATAAACTTTAACAGGTTCCTTCAGGTTCCTTAGGTATTCTTGAACCTTATCTTCTGCTACAGTGGTCAGTTCTTCATTCTTCAATCCCTGCCTTTGCCTTCAGCAAAATGGGTGGTATGGCTGAAGCACTTACCTGTGAGGACTAAGGCAAAAACATTGTTGAGCAGCTCAGCCTTGTCCCTATTCCTGGTTATCAGGTCTACTGTTTCCTTCCAGAGAAGACCCACATTTTCCCTCAA
Organism: Heliornis fulica; assembly: GCA_013399135.1. Taxonomy (NCBI): domain Eukaryota; kingdom Metazoa; phylum Chordata; class Aves; order Gruiformes; family Heliornithidae; genus Heliornis; species Heliornis fulica. The sequence goes on from VXBZ01005566.1 coordinate 27,998, forward strand.
CTTCATTTTATCTCTGGCTTACTTACATGAGAATTAGTGTAATGGAGGTCATACTGTCCACAGTGTTTATTTTAATACGAAATGCGAGATTAAGGAGGAAAAAATACAAAAACATGGCTAAAGAAAACCACAGATGACTGGGATTTTAGAAAATACATGTATTATATCATGCAATCAGAGTATGGTTTAGATTGGAAGACACCTAAATACCATCTAGTTCCAGCACCACTGCTATGAGTCGGAGTACCTTCCATTAGATCCATCACAGGACACCCAATGCTTCTCTGGGCAATCCGTGCTAGCGCCTCACTGACCTCACAGTAAAGAATTTCTTCTTTAATCTAAATATACCCTCTTTTAGTTTAAAGCCATTACCCCTTGTCCTACCACTAAATGCCCTTGTAAGGAGTCCCCTGTAAGATTTCTTGAAGGCGCCCTTCAGGTATTGGAAGGTTGCAACAGTCTTCCTGGAGACCTCTTCTCCAGGCTGAACAAGCCCAACTCTCATCTGGTCTTCTTCTGAGAGATGCTCTAGCCCTCTGATCATCTCCTTGTATTTCTTGTACTGGAGCCCCAGCACTGTACACTGTTGGGGTCTCATCAGAGCAGAGTAGAGGGGCATAATCACATCTTTTGATGCAGCCCAGAATACATCTGCAAGTGCACACTACTGGCTCATGTTGAGCTTTAAATGAATCAACAACCCCAAATCCTTCTTCTCCTCAGGGCTGCTTTCAACCCATTCTCTGTCCAGCTTGTAGCTGTGCTTGGGATTTTTGTGACCTATGTGCAGCATCTTGTACTTGGCCTTGTTGAACTTGATGTAGTTTTCACCAGCCCAACTTTAAAGACTGTCAAGGTCCCTCTGCACAGCATCATATTTTGTAATCTCTTATGATACCATAAACATCAAGGAAACAAGTGCTATGTATACAGTACAGGAAAAGCGTGAAAGCTGACCAAGTATCAGCCATGGTGAAAGTGTCTGAGGGTTGTTACACCAGATAGCAGGCTAAATAGGAGCTGAAAGTGCACTCTAAATGTCAGCAAAGCAAACTGCATACTGGGCAGACACAGTGGTGCAGATGATAGGAGTTAATCTACTTTCATTCCTCAAGATAAGGAGAAAGTAATATACTTGGATACCTAATATTAATTCAAAAATATCTTTCTGCCTCTGTTTTTTCACCAACACCAGTTATCTTTTCTCACCGGCTGTTTCAATTTGGATAGACAAACATTTCTTTGACTGATTCAACACCACAGCTGTAAGATCCCATCAATCTTGTTAAATCCACTGCCCACATACTATTACTAAAATATATTTACTCTGATGATAATATACTGTTACATCTTTCCTTTTAGTTTGGAAGTATGAAAAAACCCAACAAATAAACCAAACAAGCAGTTGGTAATATGTAGCCAAACTGAAGTCTGAGCCAGCAAGTCTCCTATACTTTGACACCAAGGAAATGAGAGATATTTTATCCAGTACTATAATGAAAAGGTATATGGCTGGACCTTTTCCAAATGAGATGTAAATGCTCTGTCAGTAAACTCCCACTGACTAATTCTTGAGACTTACTTAGCAAGCAAGCTCTTATAAGTCAGTGACATGCAGGACTGAGAGCCTTAATGTCTTCTCAGCCAGCTACAGCTGCTGCACCAGGAATCTCACAAGGGACTTATTTGCAAGAGTAGAAAGGAACCACTAACCAAGATTATTTTAACTTTTTTTAAACAGCTTCAGTGAGCTTCCTCTTATTATAGCACAAATTCAGAAGTGAGTCCTATTCATTTGTTCCCTTTATAAAAAAAATCCCTTTAAGCATGTCATAACAAGTGGGTGAGCGAAGAAAATGAAGTTAATGCATCAACTTCTGTTTACACCAAGTCATTTCAAAGGCTGTACATAACAGACAGGGATCTCCTGGAGAGAGTCCAGTGGAGCCACAAAGATGATTAAGGGCCTGGAGCATCTCCCCTATAAGAAAGGGGAGAAGTCTGAGAGGGGATCTCATCAATGTTTATAAATACCTGAAGTGTTGGAGACAAAGCGAGATGGTCAGCCTCTTTTCAGTGTCCTGTGGGGACAGAATAAGGGGTGGTGGTCACAAGTTGGACCAGAGGAGGTTCCGCACCAATATGTGAGATAGAATTGTGATGTAGAGAATTTAAGTGAAAGAGGTTTGCAGCTTCCAAAGTGGCAGAATACGTAAAGTCTTACTATACAAATATTAGGCAGAGAGAAGGATGCGATTAAGAAGTTACTTTCTAGTTATTTGGAGAATAAGAAATAATTTAATCCAGAGAAGCAGAGTAGGGTGAAACCAACTGTGGTGAAACAATCTCTCAAGTGCATAAATGTTGGATCAGCAGTTTTGTATGCATGAAGCTCTGAGGTAAGACCTTTATCTCTTGGCATATATTTGGCAGGTCTCAAACATTTACTGAAAATGCTAAGGAAAAAATAATACAAGCACAGAACTAGTCACTGTTGAACTGGAGGTTGCCATGGAAATGAGCCAGCATGAACTTATTACGAAGAGAGAAATGACTTACAAGCTTGAGTTGACAGTCCTCTGCAGTTTGGAATTAAAACGGAATGGTTTTCATGTTTTGCAGGAGATTGTCCTTTTAGTCACACTGACATAAATCTATGTAAGTATTAGTAAAATAATTTAAGTTATATTATTAAAATTGGAAGCAGAATATTATACTGTTTTTCTCTGGAAATAATTGTAAAGGATTAAGATTACTCTTGTGTAAAACATGCTACTTCAATATATCAAAAAACTAGAAGTCATGATAGCAGTGCTTTGAAGGGAAATCAATATATGGGTGAAAAGCAAAACAGATTGCTTCCATATATTTCAAACTGTGCAGGATTTAATTGTTCTAAAATAAATTTTATGACATTACTTTTTGTTTTTACAAGGAATTCTGTTCCAATAACATGAAGATCTAGCACTCATTTTGTAGCCCATACTTCATGCCTCAGAGTTTGTCATGCATATTTTCACTGTTTTCTGGTTTTGTTCTTCTATTTCCTTCTCAACTGAAAGGTCTCATACACTAATGTAACAGTTCTGTGATCATTTCAGAGCTACTTCTCTACTTCAGATACTTGTCCTGTGTCTAAACCAAATCTACACTTCTTTCTTGACATTTTCTTATTGAAAAGAATCAATTAGTTGAAAACAGAAACAGTCCTAGCTGAATTTTCTACCTCTGACACCAAAGTCCTCTCCATCTTATCTCTTGTAATCACCATCCCCCTCACAATTTTTTTTTTTTTTTTGGCTCAAGCTTATATAGTGAACTTCATTTTCCAGTGAGGCGCTTTCAGAATTTTAATGCAATTGATACATTTAAGTTTCTACCTTTATTTTATACAAGTTCTCTTTGCTGCACCAAGACAAAACACTAATTTAGGTTCTTAGCATCTTTATTTCTAGACATGTAAGTAATATATATTTATATATAAGTGCTTTAAAAACCCTGATACAAAGTTCTGGTCTGCCATTTTATCTGCAGTAACTATTTCTTGCACCACTATCTTTGTAGAGGTGACAGAGGGAAGTTGATATATGAAAAGATGTAATTTCTTTTTTGCACAAATGTTACTGAAATACTTTCCTAACCCCTTGCAGCTCATCTGAACAGTGGGTTTATTCTTCAGCTCTTTAATTTTTGGATCTGTACTAATAGGTTGCTGCTTTGAAAATGTACCTTTACTCCTCTAGAAAGGATTCAAATATTAAAATTCTAGAGAAAATTTACAGTATCACCACATGAAGATCTCCTGTTGAGTCCTCTTATAGAAACAGTGAACAAGAGGTTCCTGACAAGCATAAAACCCCAAGAATTAGAACAAATACAGTGCTGTGGAAATGGCAAAGATTTTATCACCTGAAAAAAGTTAAAGTATTAATAATTTCATATTTTATTAATAACTATTTTCATAAAAAGAAGGTGGGAAAACCCTTATGTTTGCCCAGATCAGCCATTCCAAAATATGAGTGTGATATCAAATTTATAAGATTTATTTTCAGGAATAAACATTCAGAAACATATAATACGAAAAAAGAAAAATATCTGAGAAAACAAAGTAGGAAAGACTGCTTTTTTTCTAGGTACTCGATGCACTTAGACAGATTAATTACATTTGAAGACATATTTTCCTTTCCTTGGTGAGGTTTCTAGTGAAAGCACCATACAGGAGTGAAAGTCAAAATCATCTGATTTTCAGGTGGTGCCATGATAGCAGAAAATCTCCAAAAGGCAGTTGGCCTCAACATTTAATGTTGTTGGTCAGTTTTCTCTCTATAACATGAGAGTCACTGTTCTGAGCATTTTCTTTACACCAAAGAGGGACTGGACTCAGCTGTGTTCACTTTATTCTCTTCATTGAGTAACTGAGTGCCAGAGATTAACATTTCTGCCTGTGCTGTCCTTGCCTCAGGGCAGGTCAGCTTTAAGGAGAGCTGTCAGCAACAGCCCTAACCCAGAAAGAAGTACTTGATTATGTGTCTTTGTGGTTGGCTGAAATTGGCCCACTTAACCATAGAGACGATTCCTCCCATGCTGCTTGAGAATGAAACATTGAAATGTTTTAAATGTTGCGTAACACCAAAGAAAATGAGAGAGTGTAAGAAAGAATGTTTTCAATAACCTTATTTTTTTCCATTTTAATTGCATTATATGGATAGTTACATTGTTCAAACATTAATTATTGGACTGTAAAAACTTGATTACATATATAGTATGATTTGACCAGTGATGAAATCATGAATGTAGTGCTAGTTATTTACAAATAGTTTTGGAAAAAACAATACTGTTTTTCAGGGTGGGTTAACTTGACTTTACAAAGTGCAGTGACAGGAAGCGATAAAAATACAATTACACTAGGAAAATTGAGGACAAAGTATGTTTCAAGTACAGTCACATACAAAGATCTGTATGTTGAATTTCTTAAAAGATATGTCTCGTTAATAGCTACATCATCACATATTACTTCATGACTGATCAACAGATTGTAGAGGTTTTTACACTGGCCCCCCAGCTAATCAGATTTACTGTCTGGAATGGCTGGAATTCCTTTGTCATACTTCACTGGTGTTTCCCTGTTGGCTCCTATTATCTCAGGAGCCATTAGAATACCTTTGCTAGACTTCAGGTGTGCTGTAGTGTATTCAGCATGTCTGTCCCTCAAACCTTGGTGTGCTATCTCACAGCTTTTTGCAGGTATATCTGATGCTATCCCATTCCCCTTTAAACCTATTTAAAAGCTGTCAGTGACTCCTGCTATCTCCTGTGCAAAGACCCTTTCGCCTTTAAGAAAGGTGATTCCTATCTGAGGGCAGCAAGCCTGGTGCTCAGTAGACCATCCCATTATAAAAAAAAAAACAAACGAACAAAAAAAATTGTGGTGGCAACACCATCCATGTGTATTGATAGACAGGGTCTGTCTATTTACCCAACATCACTGCACTAAGCTGGAAGGGGTGATGATAAAATAACCTGTACGCCTGATTTGCCTCAGCAACCATTCCGAGGCCCTGGATTCTCTTTTGATCTCTTGTGGACTATGTGTTGTGGCTTTGTTATCACTCACACAGAAAAGCAGTAGTGGGTTTTAGTCCAAGGGCCATATCAGGCTGAGAAGTTTCCTAGTGAACTAGGAAAGAATAGAAGTTTCCATAATGTGGGCCTCATGGAGGCAGCAGACTTCCCTAAGAGGAGAGTCTGTCCAGCAGATTGGACCTTCTGTACCCCTCAGAAGGGGTTTGTCTACCACTTCCTTTTCTTCCTTATGATGGTGGTCACAACACAGAGGAGTGGGCCTTTCTGACCTGTTTGTAGGAGTGGGGGTGTCTGCTGTGGCTCTGGCAATGCTCAGGTCTTGTCAGCAGCTCTTCTTTCCCATCCTCAGAAACCCCCTGTGCACAGAGATGTGCTACTTCACTGCAGGTCGCACTGGCACTGGGGAAGGTCCCCTCAACGACTGATTCAGTGATCATGTTAGAATTCCTCAGTTGACTCATTGTCAATCAAAATAATTTCAGTTAAATTAGCTTCAATCAAATAAGCAGTAACTGTAAGGGGAAGGTAGAACAATCTGAAAGGTGGTATTTTCTTAAGAAAATGTCTACAAATGGATTAATGAAAAACATTAGGGATAACAGAAAACAAAATGGAGATACTTCAAATTGCATGGACATGTTTTGTTATTATTTGTTATCATATACTTTTCTTGATTGCTACTTTGTCCAGGATGAGTGTTTCTGTGCTGTTCTGTGGTTATTGGTAATTCTTACCAGATTATTCCAAGGATGTTGATCCCCTGCTGCTATTCCATGACACCTGTCTTTCTGTGGTAATTAGCTACCAATCTAAATATTTTCATTATGTAGTCAATTTTTAATAATGTTAACTGCAGAAATCCTTTCAAGTCTAAGACAGAATGAGATGCCTTCTTATACCTTCCACTCAGTTGTCATATCACTCCTGTGAAGCATCTAACCACAGAGGACATCAGATTTCAGATTATATTTGTACCCCTGTACTGATTTCAGCTGAGATAGAGTTAAATTTCTTCATAGCAGCTGGTATGGGTCTGTGCTTTGGTTTAGTGATGAAAAATGTGTTGATAATAGAGAGATATTTTTGTTATGTAAAGATGTTTTTGTTATTGTTGCTTACACAGAGCCAAGGTCTTTTCTGCTTCTTACACTGCCCTGACAGTGAGCAGGCCAGAGGTGCATAACATCCACAGTGTGAAACATCCATGAAAGCATAAAAAACTGCAGAAGAGGGAAGGGAGGTTTGTTTGGAGTAATGGTGTTTGTCTTCAGTGTTAACATATAATGCAGCCCTGCTTTCCTGAAGATAGCTGAGCACCTGCTAGCTGATGGGAAGTGGTGAATTAATTCCTTGTTTTGCTTTGCTGGTGCAGTTTTTGCTTTACCTATTCAAGTGCCTTTATCTCAACCCATGAGTTTTCTCACCTTCACTCTTCCAATTCTCTTCCCCATCCCGCTAGGGATTGTGACTGTCTGTGTGATGCTCAGCTGCCAGGTGGAGCAAATCTAAGACAAACTGCTGCTCACTTAGGATCAGGATCATAGATCACAGTTGAGAAACCTAGATGTTCTTTGCAAGCCACCACAGGACACAGATCCATTTAACCGGCAATTTTGATTTTGTATCACGTCTTAACCTGTTTTCCAGATAGTGTTAGTTGTTTTTCCATATCTGATAGTGTCACATTCTCAAATATCTTTACTTTTAAGAAAATATTTTGCTGTTCCCATTATTATGAAAAAGAAATCAGGGAAAGTGTAGCAGCACTGAATTACCCTGTGTCTTTATTTCTGATGTTACTGTAGCTTCATTGCATAAAATATAGGCCATTTTTACCCTGTAAGGTCTTGCTGGTATATCAGACTTTTCTGTGACATGACTTTCCCCAAAGCTAAACTTAAGGCGATAAATCTCTGTTTCTATTTGAAAAAGAGATAGGTGATTAAGAGAGTTGTTGCTTGTGGATAAGAAAGTAATTTTAATATAAAGCAGACAATAAGAACTTTCTGGTCTACATAATTCTTACGGATACAATAACTATTATTTATGGAACAACAAAACCAAAATAAATGTCATGGTTTTGAATAAGCAACATTATTTTTTTAATATGCTTGTGATTCTTCAGTAAATGTATAAATTTTAATGTTACAAGTTATTGTTTTGACTTTTTAAATATAAATAGTAGTTCTTTTTGTCATCACAAAAGATGCTAGCTTTATGATACTTTATAAAAAATTAATTTTAAAAAGTAGCATTTCACAACAAAATTTAAAGTTCTGTACTGCTATTGTCTGTAAGCCTTTCTAAAGGAATGTCAGCATGGATTTTATAACCAAATCAGAACTGACATGTCCACATTATCATACAGATTTAATTATTAATTAAAATATTTTAAAATAATTTATTATGATTTATTATAATTTTAATTCTTTAAATTGTGACACCTGAGCTTTTCTGCTACCTTCAATTATTTTATCTTTTTTTTCAAGTAAAATGTACTTTAAAACAAATGTACATGATTAAAATCATGTTAATTATATTTTACAGTCTGCTTCTTACAGTTTATTTGTGCAGATCAAGACTACATCACAATGTCTGAAAACCTGCAGAAAATCAAATTTTTCCCTGCATTTTTTAAAAATACAGTTACATTATCATTATGGTTTGAAGGAATTTGCTCCTTTTTTGGTCTACTCAATAAAAACTGGAACAACTTTTATTTAAAACAAATTGCCTGTTCCAATTCTTACAGTGTAGTCAAAGACCTAAGAAGCCAAATCATTAAACAGCATACAATAAGAAAAATGCAATTAGCATTTGTTGTTTTATTTTAGAGTTAATTAATAGGATCCATTAAGGCCTGTTTGGGAACTAAAAATAAAATATTATGTCCATATTCAGACTTAAACTAGAGAAGGACTTTCGTAATTGGAATAGATATTCATGTTTTCATGAAACGAAAGATTTTATATGTCATAGCTTTTTTTAAGAGGCTGAAGTCCTATTCTGAAGGGAAGAGGGGGATGTTCGGAGTGATGGCGTTTGTCTTCCTAAGTAATGATTATGTGTGATGGAGCGTTGCTTTCCTGTTGATGGTTGAACACCTGCCTGCCCATAGGAGGTAGTGAATTAATTCCTCATTTCACTTTGTGTGCATGGCTTTTGCTTTACCTATTAAACTATCTTTATCTCAGTCCATGTGTTCCCTCACTTTTCTATTTCTCTACCCCCATCCCATCATGGTCAAGTAAGCAAATGGCAATGTGGTGCTTAGTTATTGACTGAGGTTAAACCATGACACAGAAGCTTTATTACACTAATAGTAATAAAACATCGACAGTTTTTCAGAGGTTTGGAATGCATGAAGATTCAAACACCAGGAGACATACATATTTATTGAATATCTCCACCATGTATCCCTTTAGCAGACCTCTGAGTACTATTACTCAAGATGAGATACTTCACAATCAGCAATACAATACAGGTGGATCTAGGAGTTGGACATACCACTGAACCATAGAGTATCAGTTCCTACTGCTTTTGACATTTACAAATATTATTTATATATTATAATAAAAAACTTAATAACGAGTCAGGTTTCCTTTTGTTTGTTTTCTCTCTAATCTGAAAGCTTTTTGTATATGTGGCAACCCACCCATACAGTAGGGCTAGGAAAGGTAGGATGTGGCCTTAAACTCGTGTTCTTGATGGATGTATCTTTCTTTTGACAGTGGAAGAAGCCTTCATTATTAGTTTTGATTAGGAACATTTTTAGAAAGCTTAAGTCTAAACATAACATCAGCATATATGTGCATCCTATAATTAGAAACAAAAGGTGAGTTTAAAAACCTATTCAAGGTCATATGTTTGGCTTTAAAACAATCTAGAAATATTTTTGGTCAGCTATGGAATGTTTAGGAATATGATTTTTTCTGATCCTCAGCTGTTAGTTTCCAATTTACAGCTAAGACACAGAGAATAGCTGTTAGTTTTTCCTAAATTATGAAATTGTTTCACTTAGAAAAATTCTCACATGGTCCGTTTTAAATTTCAGGCACTGGATACAGAATAACAGATGAAAATGGTTAAAAGATACACCTTTGAGCAAAATTGACTGCTTCAGCCTTTTCACAACCATATAGCAAGAACAGCTTTCTTCCAAAGTGCTTGAACTCAGAGTTATCTCATACACGAGTCTTTTCTGTGGGGATGTTCAGAGCATTATGCCCGGTTTATTTCAGAATTGTGTTTGAAGATACGTGTCTTGCTTTCAGTACCAAATTCTGACTGTGTTATAGTAAAAATAATTTTTATTCATATGTAAAAGCTGTGAAGATAAAAATGCTAAAAAGTAGTGGAAATTTAAGTTTTGTTCCTGTGTGTGAGAACAGTTGGTTGATATTTAAAATGTAAAATCCACTTTGTATATTCCTTACTTTGAAAAAAAATATCCTTCTGGAGTAGTATAAAGCTCTGTAGTACTTTGCTGCCTTCAGTTGAAATAATTGAGCATAGTATTTTCTTTGTTGTTTAAATATATTGGAGGCTTTATGTAAGTTTTGAGCTATATGTCCCTCAGTTTGAGATTTTTTTTTGCAAAAATAAGTTATGTTGTTATAGTACATGAAAATGACAGAAATTGACTCAAGTTATAACTTTTGGTGTGTGTTATATAAAGACTTAATGCATGTGGCTTTATTAAAAATTAAAACTTATTGTATAAGCCAAGTCCTAGGAAAAGCTACTGATTTTACAAGTTAAGTATTGAAAACTTGATCCACGACCTGTCTGAAGTATGAACAATTTGAACAGAACTTCCTTGTAATTAAAAAAAAATATATTCTGTCATTAATACAATGTGATGGAAAATTGCTCTGGTCTAGTCCAGTGTGCTTAATACCAGTATATAGAGAGTTAGGGTTAGGTAAATTTTAGACACTTTGAGATGGGGATTTAATCATAGCTTTTTTTTTTTTTTCCAGCTATTTCTATTAGAATAGAAAAGTAGTAATTTGCTAGGAATTACACAGGACAGTGACAGAACTGCTTTCACTGACTTTATTTTTTCTGCTTTTAAAAGTTTCATTTGCTAGGAATGTTAGAAAGTGTCATGTTTATCTGGCACTTGCTGTTTGTGCTTGGGAATAGCACAAATTTATATGGAATGTGTCAGTGATGCTCTATGAACAGTGGCCTGTGAGAATTATGGCATAATGAGACCCTCCTAAAAGTAAAAAATAAAACCAAACAACAAACCAAAACAACCAAAACACCCCAATCAAATAAAAGCCTGTAAAGAGTGCATTGGGAAATAAGTCACATTTCCCACAATGGTTTGAGGGAAGGAAAACAGTTCTTCAGCACATCTGCAGAAGGCTAGCAATATGTTTGGCCCATTCCTGTATAGCCAATAACCCACACCACCACTAAGAAAGCTCAACTTGATTGCACTCTGGTCTTAAAAGTCTTTGTTTCTACAGTTAGAAAATTCTATTTAATACTTTGAGGAGAAAGAAGAAGAGGGAGGCGAAGGAGATCAGGAAGGTGAAGGAGGATAAGAAAGAGAACAAGAAGTAGTTGACAAATACCATGTTTTCCAATCATGAGACTATTTATATGACCACATTATTGAAATACTAAAGGACAGAAAATGGTGATGAGGGATTCTTATTCCTATTTATATGAAAAAAACATCCCAGTGCATTGACCGATGTCACAACCTAAAGGGTTACCTATCCTGTGGGTCTATAGGGTTCACAACTGTTGATTTGTAGTATTCCATAATACAAAAAGGAGGCTTTATCTCATAACTTGATGATATTACAGGATGTCTCTAGATTCTCATCTGTACTTCAAAGGTGCCAGCTGCACTTCTCAAGGATGACTCTGGTTCCCAGGCCTAGTTCCCAGGCTCAGTGTTCCCAGGCTGCAGGAATTACCTGTCAGTAACAGACATTTTCTTTGGTTCAGTAATTTTCTTCTTATAACCTGGTTGCCTTTATGACTGCTCACATAAATACGTGATCAGGTTCTGGTATGTGCTGGGGACAACATGGTTTGTTAGAAAATTGAGGAAGATAATAAGGAAGCAGATATTTTATATTTGGACTAAATAAAAATGTATAAAACTAGATAAAATTTACATTAAAATTGTCATTGTTAGAATGGCTACAATCATAAAAAGTAAAATAAGCATAACAGATTAAAAACAAACAAGCAAAGAAACCCACGCACTTGAATAGCATATTAGAGGCTGGAGAATCTCTTGAAAAGATGAAGAAGTGTGGAAAATCGTGCAGTTGCTGAAAGATACTAGATTAAATTTCAGTGGCAGTAACAACACATGAAAAACAAGGCATACCATGAGACCATTATGGAAATATCTGGGTCCCTTCTATGATTTGAAAACAGAAAAAAAGAACTGAGTGAAAATGGAAACAGAGACACAGAAGTAAAGATGAGTAGGAAAGACTAAAGGAACTTTAAGTAGAAATACTACAAATGCAAACTATCTTTCAATTAACAAGGGAAATAAAAGGTAACAAGAAGATATCTATAGGTTCTCCATCTGTACAAAATCATACCATCTTTAAATGTTTAGGTTGAAAGAGACCTTTAAATATCAACTAGTACAATGTCCCCTGCCTTGGTTAGGGGTATCTTTCTCTAGATGAGGTTGGTCAAAGCCACTTTCAGGTGGGGTCCCATGCGAGTAGAGTGGAGGTAAGAATAACCTCCCTTAGTGTGCTGGCCATGTTTCTTTTTATGCAGGCCAAGGTACAGCTAGGTTTCTGGGATGCAAGTGCACGTTGCCAGTTCATGTCCAATTTTTCATCCGCTAGTATTCCCAAGTCCTTCTCTGCAGGTCTGCTCTCAACACATTCACCCCTCAGCCTGTATAGATACGGGGCATTGCCCTGACCCAAATGCAGGTTATTGTACTTGGCCCTTTTGAACTTTTTGTAGATTCACATGTGTCACTCCTCAAACCTGTCCAGGTGCAGAGATAGTATTCCCTCCTTCTAGTGCATCATCAGTGCCACTCAGCTTGGTATCTTCACCAAACTTGCTGAGAGTGTACCGAGCTCCACTATGTATGCCATTGATTAACAAATGTTAAATAATATTGGTTCCAATACAGACCCTTGAGGGACATCACTCATTGCTGGTTACCACTTGGACATTGAGTTGCTGATGACAGCAATTCTTTGGACACCTCCAGCCAGTCAGCTCCTTAAACCTCTAGCAGACCATCCATCAAACCCATATATCTCCTATTCAGTGGCAAGAATATTAAGGAGGATCATATCAACACACAGAATGCCAGGTAGATGACATATGTAGCCTGTCCTTTGATACAGTCATTCTGTAGTAGAAGGCCACTACATTATCCAGGCATAATTTATCCTTGGTGAAGCCATATTGGCTGCTCTAATACCTCCCTGCCTTCTATATGCTCCAATAAGTCTTTCAGGAGGATGCCTTCCATATTAACAGGCACAGATGTGAGGTCGATTTGCTTTGCCATCTGAAAAACATATCAGCTAATGCTTTGATTCAGGTAATTTACCACAGAATCACAGATTCACAGAATTGTCTGGGTTGGAAGGGATCCCAGGGATCATCAATCTCCAATCCCCCTGCCACATTTACTTGTAACCTACTGACATAATGTATTAGTAATTATTTTACATGTTATTACGTTTTTTTAAATTTATTTCCTCTTATTCCTTTTGAGTACACATATGGTTCATCCTGTGATCCTCATTCTCTAATATTTTAATAGATTTTTCTAACATTAAGCTGTCCTCTAATGTTTATTCATTTTTCTAGTTTGACTTTTTGCTCAAATTATGCTGAAGTCTTTTTCTGTGATCAGAGCAACAGACTTTTGAAATATGCTCTTTACAGTGATTTAGAAAACACGTCAGTTGACAAAAGAATATATTTAAGACTAATTTTTACACATTCTGGTTTTTTTATTATGGATGAATGCAACACACAAAAAAATGTGTAGTGTGTTTGTCCTGAAAGAGCAACAGAATTTGAGATACTTGCTTATTAACCCTGAAACACCTAGTCTACTCTTATTTTTGGTTCCTGAAGTGCTTGCTGCTGTTTATCTGAGAAGAAAACAAAGCAAAAATTACTTCTGTATGCAGAAAGCAACTGTATAAGGACACAATAGAATTGTGTCACGCTCATGTGTCATTAATTTTTATAACTTGTCATCAGCCACCATAAAATACTTCATTGTATTTTACCTATCTCCCTAAATTAAATAAGGAAATCTAACAGTCTGTGTATTGTGGGAAAATTAATATATTTCAAGTAACAGTAAAATATTAGCGAAAAATAGCAAACACTTTCTGACATTATGATTCAAAAACCTAGGAAAATAAAACCTGCAAATTTGGCATCATATAATGATTACATGTGTAATCCAGATGATATGTGCTGAGTTTAAGACTCATCAGAGATCATCTCTTTACTTTTCCTCTACCCTGAATATTTCAATACTACACTTCTGTTTTATCAAAGTACAAGTGACATTAATTAGCTATCCCTGACTTCTATTTCTCCTTTCTGGAGACTGGTTATTTTCTAGCTCTCCTTCATGTCTTGGAGTCATATTAAGTTTATGAAAATTCATTTTTATCTCCCTTGGTTAATCTGTTTTACATAAAAGTTACCGTCTGTCCCAGCTTCCCATATAATCTTTGTCAGCTGGGCATTGGAGTGTAGTGTCTGTAATTCCAGTCTCCACACCATTTATAGAATGGCACCTTTTTCACTTCCTCGGTATATGACATGCATAGCGATATGTATATCTTAGCTTCATCACCACATTTAAGCTCCTCCTTCTGACACTTCAGAGGCTGCTTCTATTAGCATTTTCTCTGGCAGGCTGAGTGATCAGCCATCTGACTAAAGACTTTTGTGTTAAACCAGTGATGTGATAAATTTGTTTGGCCTCAAAAACCCTATTTGTTTCATACACTTATCAGAATTTGAATACTGGTTAAGAAAGCTGCAATTCCAGTGCACATATTTTTTAAGAATATTAGACTAGATGTGACTATTGTTTTCATGGAAACTGATATGAAAGTGATGAAAAAGAAAAGGGGAGACTGAGGGATGACCTTGTCAATGTCTATAAATGTGTAAAGGGTGAGCATCAGGAGGATGGAGCTGGGCTCTTCTCAGAGATAGACACTGTTAGGACAAGGGGCAATGGGTCCAAGCTGGAACGTAGCAAGTTCCATCTGAATGTAAGGAAGAACCTTTCATTGTGAAGGTGACGGAGCACTGGCACAGGCTGCCCAGAGAGGTTGTGGAGTCTCCTTCTCTGGAGACATTCAAGACCAATCTGGATGTGTTCCTGTGTGATTCAATCTAGGTGATCCTGCTTGGTCAGGAGAGTTGAACTATATGATCTCTCAAGGTCCCTTCCAATTCCTAATGGTCTGTGATTCCAGGGAACATCAGCCAGGGATACAATGCAATCAGTGCAGTCTGAAACAGATGGACAACATCCAAGAGTTTCATGATGAAAATATTAACCAGTAGTTGTGCAATACAGAGAAACTTGCATTTGCAACACAAAGGGCTCCCTGCAGAGAGCAAACCACTTGTAATGCAGCACGCTTGTAATACACCAAACTTGTAATACACAGAAGACAACTGAGTCAAAAGAGGAAAGTGAAAGCTCTCTCTCTTCATCCCATACAGTATTTTGCTTTTACAATGCATTTTATAATTATTCAAAAACAGATTGTTCCTTTACAAGAAAGTTATTTTGCTTTGGAAAATCAGGAAGTCACTGACAGAAAATATGAAGTTGTAATTTTCCCTTTTTTTTTTTTTTTGGCAACATAATTTAATTAAAAAAAAATCTTTAATTTTGCAGAGCCAAAAGATGCAGCCACAGTGTGCTGACAAATGAGAGCTGGTAGGACACACACTATTAAATCTGCCAGACAGACAGAGGAAACCTTTGGCCTAGCAATTAAGTTGTGGTATGACAAAAGCATAGATCAGATTGTTTGCACTTAATTGATAGAGGAGAGGTTATTATCTATAATTTAAATTCCAGTATAATAATAATAATTTATTTAATAATAAATGATCAATGAAATGCAAATTAAAAATGAATGAAACTAAATTTAAGAAAAAAACCCCAGTGGCTTGAGCTAATGAATTGCGAGAATAGTCCTGGACTTCTCACAGAAGTTAACTATAATTAGCTGCAGTTGACTCATTGATATTCATTTAACAGTTGTTGATCTTTAGAAGTAATTTCATTAAATGATTATTTTAACAACTGATCATTAACTACTTTTAATGAAACCATAGGCAAAATAATAATTAAAAGAAGCATTCTTACAGGAAAGTACTTTTTTTTTTTTTTTTTCTTTTTCTTTTATTGTGGATACTAGATTCTTTTCCATCCATCTTCCTTGAAGGCAAGGATAAATTCTTAAATGGCATTATTCCATCCTTCCCACTACAGTGTAGTTTTAACATGAGAATAACTTCTAACTGAATGCAACCAGATGTAATGGTAGAGGACCAGCAAGACCAGGTGGTCCTGCAGGGAAAGGAGCATTAAGAGCAGAGGTGGTGACAGGGAGGCTGGCAGGGCAGGGGCATCCCCAACAAGGGCTCACCACTCTGACCAATAGTCTGTCAGTATTTTTCGTCAGTATTTTTCATCAGTATTTCTTCTACTCAGTAATCTTCCCTTTCTAACCAGATAAATTTTACAACTGCTAACATCAGAAGTCAAGGCAGAAAGAAGGGATCAGGCATGGCTGGGCAGGGCCAGGACTGTGACAGCTCCAGGACAAGGGAGAGAGCCACAGATGAAGTGGAACTAAGCAGAGACACCCCAGAAAGTCTTTTCTCTGGCTATTTCTTGTGCAGGAGTTTGAGTCGAGGTGGCACCACTGCACTGTGTCCCACTGCGAGCATTGAGTGCAAGGAGGCTAGGAGCACACTCCAGGCCTGAAACTAAACAAACATTTGTTTTTCAGCTTAGAAATTAATTGGTTTTCTATTGAAACAATCATTTAAAAACAAAATAAAATAATAAAAAAAAATCCCTGAGTTCACAGGAAGTTTCAGTTTAGAAATCATATTGGTAATTCACAAATAGTCTCTTGATTCCACATTAAAGTGACTTTCAGGTCCATGTTGTGACAAAATGAACAAATATGCACTCTTAAATGGGACATCCTATAATTTTATGTAAAACAATACAGGACAGATTTTATTGTTATCCTGTCTCTCAGAAATGTATATTAACTACAATCAAATATCTCCTATTAATATAAGAATACAAAATTTGAAAAAAACCACCCACCCAAATTTATATTCAATAAAAAAGAAGTTCACATTTTAGCACAGATTGAGAATCTCTTATTTTCTAGCTCCCAGTAATGTTACTAACATTAAAAGGTAAAATAATCTGGGAAGATGCAGATTAATGAAAATTTGAAATGGATGCCTGAGGAAGGGAGCTTGAATCAAGATTGGCTTAAGAAGCAATTACTCTCCATGATGAATTTTAATCGGTCAAAACACACATATAAACCATCTTCTGAAGATTTTACACACTACAGAGAAGATGGGAGAACTCATAGATGGCAATGCCTTTGGAAAAGAACCTTCCCCTGTTATAAGTGAACAGGATATTTAGAGGCATAAACAAATAGTTATATATTAAAATATGTTTTTATATTTAAAATGAATTTGTTTATAATATATATATATACTATAATATATAATAATATTCTATAAGTAACA
>VXBZ01005566.1:46150-58363 GCA_013399135.1 Heliornis fulica
CCAGAAAATCTTAATATGATAAAATATGTGATATATCTTTCTGGTAACAAATGCAATCACTTTATACATTATTCTCTCACCATCATCCACATATTATTCCAATTACCCAAAGTATTATTGCTTCCTTGTTTTCTGAAAGTCAATTTTATTAACTTTTCCACTCCTGAGTAGAAAACACTGGTGAAAAGCATTGATTATTACATAAAATTGCTGAGGAACAACTTCATGCACAAATAAACGTGTGGTCCCCTTTTATCATTATCAATTTTATCTCTCTTTTTGAACAATCCCTTTTTTTACGTGACAATTTTCTATCTGCTCTAGCTTTCCTAATAATGTGGTACTATATCAAGGTCTTTACTGATGAGTAGAAGATTAAATGAAGTGTATCTTCTTACTGTAAAAAATCAGTTATCTAGACCAATAATTTATTGGTAAATTGGGTCTGATCTTTCGTTGTTAACTGCATGTTGTGTTTTATTCATCCTCATGTAACTTATTTTTTGATCAAGTATATAATTCTTTTTTAACAAGGTTGAAATTGATCTTTGATGCTTTCAAAGTTTTATGGTTTTAGTCATTGGCGTAAATGCATATCTTTTATGAAGTCATGGAAAATTAAAATGAAAAAGACCAACTAAATCTGTAATGATAATTTGATAATTAAGTAGCAAAAAAGTATTTAATGGATTTTTTTTTTTTTTTTTGTACTTTGTAGGAAGAGATGGAAAAAACAATGTCAGAAACTTTGGGGAAAAGATGACAATCCATCATGAAACTTGTCTACTATTTCATTTTTTCAGCAGCCTTTTTATTGTTGTTGCACAAGGATTTGACATAAATCATTAGATTAGCCTGTTTTCCAGATACCAGAGTTATGTCTGAGCTGAAGTAGCAAGGAAGAGATGGTATTACACAGGCAGACCCTGAAGAAAAGTGATTCTTCACTGAATACTTCCCTTTTATTTATATGTACAAAGGCCAGACAGTGGCCTGAATTTAAGAAAATCACCTACATTTGTCCTAAACTTCAATAATAGTATTCACTACAAATAGCTAAAACAGTCAGGTAGGCCAGAGCAAAAGCTGCTGTGGTTCAGAACATAACGAGTTCCTAAACTTGTGAAACTTCTCTAGTAGAATACTCTCTGATTTTTAATTGGAAGCTTTATTTTAAGGTATTTGTAAACTCTGCTTTTCCTGTTTGTTTTGTAAAAATATTGAACATTATAACAGAATGGATGTGCTTAACAACACACTTGTACATCAGATTCATACCTGGAAGCTGAATGTCATGTGAAATTATTGATAGGTAAATATATCCACCTGTCAGTTCAATTTCAGTACCACAGAAAATTCAGCACATACAAGCTTTCATTCCTTAAAACTTTACTATGTGTAGATAAAACAAAAAGCAGAGCTACTATGCCATTTATTCTCAGTATAATGGTTGAAATTTCAAAGGGCTTTAAATGTGATTTTGCATATATTTCCTAGATTCCAATTTATTAAATAGCTTGAATTTGTTGCAAGCTTGCTGCAACTAGAATGACCAGAGAAAATGGAAAGCTTTCCATTCTACCAGTCCTTTAGAAACTTCCCTTTTCTAAAACAAGTATTATTTTTTTCACATACTTGCAATTCACATTTCAGAATCTGAATGTATATTCTGAGTCCTGTATTTTATAGAATTATTTTGTTTTTCCGTACGTTTTATGTGAATTAGAAATAGAATGATTTGAAGTTGCATTGCTCTTAATAAACTACTACTCTTGAGATCAGAGGGAGATTTAGTTGGTGGTTATAAATCAAGTTTTTTCTCTGTAACCATTAACATCCCAGACTAAATCTCAGATATGATAGTCTTCTGATATGAGGCTATTCTCTAATTGGTTCAACGTGCAGTAGGGACTTTTCACAGGTTGCAAAATACATGCAAAGTAAAGATAGATATTTAACCTATATGACTTTAAAATACATTGGCTAGTCCAGAGTATTATTTGTGCAAGAACATGCTAATTTATGTAGGGACTAAATAAATGTATTTTATATGCATTTAAAAAAAATTAGTTTAATTATTCTAAGTCCTTCCAAGTTTCTCCTCTAATCTTGATTTAACCATTCAGTTGCTGAATGCCAAATTGCCAGTAGCTTCTAGGTGGCCTCCTGTCACTCAGAAATTTTACCAGCAGTTGATTTATTATCATGATTGAATTTCAGAACCACTGCAGAAGTGAAACACAACCAAAGAATAAGGAATACCAGAATGCACATTCAATTTGCTAATACATGCAGCATCATTTTTCACCAACAAAGCTATTAGTCTAGTTTCTGACAAAGGAAATAGGTTATCTGATTTGTTGCTCCTAATCTGGATGATGATAGTAACATCTCACTTCTATATATATAAGAATATGCATATATTTATTTATTGATAACATTTAGGATGTTTTTCATATATGACTAAAATAATTATTAACATCTTTGAAAGGAAGATATAGAGATTTATAAATATTAACTACTTCAGCAGTCAGGCTAATCTATCTAATCCAGGTTTACTGCATTTCATTATTAATCTAATAAATTTTAAGTGGAATATTTTGAAGGGATATGTTGCCCATGCCACTATGTAGCTTTTATTAATAGGTTAAACATTATTCCAAATATAAACTACTGAAAATTAACTAAAGGATATGCTTCCAGAACTGAAATTAAAAATTACCTTTTGACTACCAAGTGTAACAGATTTTTAATCCTCTATGTTGCTAAGATATACTTGATTAATAGCATTTTCTAGATATTTATTATCATTTTTACATTATTTCATTATTGATCAGCATATATGACCTTTTTATATGACCTTTTCTGGACAGTCGGTTATCACTTTTATAAATAAGTTATAACTACTTGGTTGTAAGTAACTCCCTGGCAGCGTTCAAGGCCAGGATGCATGGGGCTTGGGGCTTTATGTTAACTGAGAAATACAGTAAGACCTGGCATGTGAGAAGTCAAATAATCTTTCCATACTAAGAATATGTAAGTTTAAAGAATGTAATTTTTTATATTTAAAAGTAATGTAGTTTGGTTACTCTCATTAGGCAGATAATAATTCTTAAAGCTGTAGTGAAAGTTTTGCAGAATAAAAAAGGCTTTTTTTTTTTTTACCAGTTTGTCCCAAAAGTTGCAGTCAGACAGAGGTTATAGGTTATATGGAATTACTTCTTAAATTCATTTTTCCCCTTGAACTACAGACATTTTAAGACTTAAATTCCAGGTGAATGTGTTATACATTAGGCTACAGCAGTAAAGGGTGGGATATAATTGCCACTTTTTAATGAAAAAAACCACAACAGTAATACTCAAAGGGACTGAAAGTGTGATCAATATCTATGCAGAGCAGGCAGTTCTAGCACTTGAGAGAAATGTGCAGAAGTCCCGAAAGCCCAGTAACTAGCTTTGCAGTGTTGGAGAGGGTTCAAAGGAGAGCCACGAAGATGATCAGGGGTCTGGAACATCCTCCTGTGAGGACAGGATGAGGGAGCTGTGCTTGTTCACCCTGGAGAAGAGAAGGCTGCGGGGAAACCTCTTTGCAGACTTCCAGTACTTAAAGGGAACATATAGACAGGAGGGGAATCGGATTACAAGAGTAGGACAAAGGGGAATGGATTTAAGCTGAAGGATAGAAGGTTTAGGTTAGAAGGTTTTTCAGGGGAAGTTTTTTACAGAAAGAGTGGTAAGGTGCTGGAACAGGCTGCCCAGAGAAGTGGTGGATGCCCCAACCGTGGAGGAGTTCAAGTCCAGGTTGGATGGGGCCCTGGGCAACCTTGTCTAGATCCAGGCCTGGAGGTTGGTGTCCCTGCCTGTGGCAGGGGAGGGTGGGAGATGATGATCCTTGTGGTCACTTCCAACCCAGACCATTCTGTGATTCTGTGATTGCATGGTTGGGTCTACTGTGCTTGCTGACCCAACTTTACTCAAAAGCTGTGTCATCTCTACTGTGGTGAAAAGCGGTCATTTCATTCAATAGCGAATTTTGCTATCAGCAGTGGGATACAAATTACACAGACCACAGTTATCTATAATATGGGTTCTGATAAGCATTAAGGACTAGGATTTGAGACGGCAGCAGGACTTTGTTCTTAAGAAGGGATTGGTGCAGCAAGTAATCCCCTTGTACCAGGCACTCATAATGCACATAGGCACTCCGTGTTTGGGTTCGATGTTACCTCCAAAATCACCTAGTTCCAACTCCCCTTCCATGGGTAGGGACACCCTCCACTACCCCATGTTTCTTAAAGCTCCATCCAACCTGCCCTTGAGACCTCCCAGGGAGGGGACAGTCACATTGGCTATCACTAATAGCCAAGAACCTACCAGACAGGCAGATTGTGAGTACCAGAAATGGTGATGGCCAGTTATTAGGTCTCAAGTGACACTGAAGAGGCTATTCCAAATTCAAGAATCATTCTAGCATTACAGGATCACAGAATCACAGAATATTAGGAGTTGGAAGGGACCTTGAAAGATCATCTAGTCCAACCTCCCTATCCATGCAGGATCACCTAGATTGAATCACACAGGAATGTGTCCCATTTGGTCTTGAATATCTCCAGAGAAGAAGACTCCACAACCTCTTTGGGCAGCCTGTTCCAGTGCTCTGTCACCCTCACAGTGAAACAGTTTTTCCTTACAGTCACATGGAACTTCCTATGCTCCAGATTGGAACCATTGCCCCTTGTCCTATCACTCACCATCACCAAGAAGAGCCTGGATCCATCCTCCTGATGGTCACCCTTTATATATTTATAAACTTTACTTAGATGATCCCTCAGTCTCCTCTTCTCCAAGCTAAAGAGACCCAGCTCCCTCAGCCTTTCCTCATAAGGAGGAAGTTCCACTCTCTTTATCATCTTGGTGGCCCTGCGCTGGACTCTATGTCTTTCCTGAACTGAGAGGCCCAGAACTGGACACAATATTCCAGGTGCGGTCTCACCAGGACAGAGTAGAGGGGGAGGAGGACCTCTCCTGACCTACTGGCCACCTCCCTTCCAATACACCCCAGGATGCCATTGGCCTTCTTGGCCACGAAGGCACATTGCTGGCTCATAGTCATCCTGCTATCTACCAGGACCGCCAGGTCCCTCTCACCTGAAGTGCTCTCCAAAAGGCCAGTCCCCAACCTATTGATTCTATCTAGAGTCACACAGGTGAAACTATGGTGACAGAAGAGACACATGCCTGGAAGAGCCCTTGACTAGCCCCAGGATCACAGATTCCACAACTACAACTGCTACGTCAATCTCTTCCACCACTCCTGCAGAACAGGGAGGTTGTGTGAGAAAACACTAGCGTAAAACGCTCAGTTTCACTGTTGGACTGCACTGTCTCTCCCACGCTTCAAGGAAGTTGTGTATTTCACAAGAGTTTGTATAGATCTGTGATTTAAATGTTTTGATATCCAAGTTCATATTGTCTCTCCAGTGTCAAATTTACATGACAGTTTGCTACGCAAGCCTAGAAACTATAAAATCCCTCATCCTGAGTGGAGTTTCAGTCATACTTCCAATAATCCATGTAACACTTAGCTATTAGGATATAAAGAGACAAAGAAGATAGTAGCAAGGTATCTGACAACAGTCTGATTAAATAAATTAATGCACAGGGAACTCTGAACCTTAGTTTCTCACTCCAGTGTTATTCATTCATTTGTAGATGTCATTGATCCCTACAGTGATCCCTTCCCTAGAAGCTGGAAAATTGAAGGAATAGAAAATAATAGGATCATCATTTTTTCTCTATCCTTCTAGTTAAAATCTCCTCTAGGATGTGAGAAGTCAGTGATTAAACCTGTCAGCTAAGCCTCAGGTCTTGCCTTGAACTTCTAAGATAAATGATTCAGAGATGTAATTTCTTTATGTAAAAGAAGCTGCTTCCACATTTTCTTTTTCTTTTTTTTCTTTCTTTTTTTGTCTTTTTTCCCATCATAAAACCTGAAAACTGAAAGGAAACTAGAAGGCAAACCATCTGTATGTCATAATTCTAACACACCTACCAGTGCCTTTCATTTTTCTTAGATAATCCCTGACTGAAACGAGTTTTGAATGATAGTCTTAATTCCTGACATAGACCAAGTGAACTGAGGTCTAAACTGCTAAGTACTCCCAAAGAAATTTGCCCCTTAAAATTTTTAGAAAGTTCATCTTATCCAAATTTGATTCTGATAACTTAAAGGAGACAGGAAATAATAACACAATTATTCATGCTGGGAGTGACCTGATGAGGGTTTTTATCAACCTCCTGTTCCAAGTAATTAAGTTTAGCCAGGGCTTGATATAGTCAAGTCTCTAAAATCTCCAAGGATGGAGTCTACATAACTTCTCAGGGCAACCTGTCTGACTGTCCTCATGAGGTATGAAGTTTTCTCCTTAAACCTCCTCTGAGAAACTCTTGTTTCAATTTATGCTTGTTTTCACTGGTCTTGCCACCAATGTGAAGAGCCTGGTTTTGTCTTCTCATTGACTTCCCTGCAGGTACCAAGGACTGCTCCAGCACATAAATTAGTTCTCCCCATTAAGTGTCATCTGAAAATTTGACGTGCAAGTCCTTTATTCACATCTCTGACTCATTGGTAAAGATATTGAAACAGTTCCCAGTATAGACCCCTAATTCCTTTAGAGCTCTCTCCCCTGGGATCCCAATTCTCTGAATAAGTGGAAGTATGCCTACCTGAAGTCCAGGATCAGTAAATTGTTTCTTACCTTCCTTGAAGATTGTCTTGTGTTCCTTGAAGACCCATCTCCCAATTAAATGGGACTCAGTCCTCATAAAATTGGTCACAGTAAGTTACTATGCATGAGATCCACAAAGAAATTTAGGCACAACTCCCTAACTCTTCAAGTGCTTTAGCAGTCTCCAAGGTTCTTGTCTCTCCAAGTGTTGTACACTGTCTCTCCCTCATTATCATGTCATGTGTGTCAGTGTACAGAATAATCATAAAACAAGTTGAAACACAAGAAAATGAATCACTGTAAGAACCCCTAGCTATTTTGTTCCCAAAGCTTCTCATAGCCTGTGGTTCCAAACTTCTAAGTAAGCATAGCCTGTGAACTTTGCTGAAGCCTGGAGATTTTTCAGCCTCCATATTATGTTAAGCATGAATTCAGAAATGGTCACAGAACATAGAAATTCTTTGAGATACATCCAGGTTATCATTACCTCAAAAGTATTTAAAAATATCTTTGGAACTTGATTTCCAAAGAAAGTCATTGACTTTGATGTGTTTTAGATCAGGACCTAAGTGAAAAGTCATCTAAATTCAATTCCACTTTACAAAGAATTTCAGTGAAATAACATCACAGTAGAAAGATCAGGAGAGTCTTTCACTAGTTATCTGAAGAATCAGCACACATCCAGTGGGAAGAAAAATGACAATCTTGAGAGAAGAGTCAGTAGGAAGAAAAAAAAAATCAGATAAATTTTTAATTCCCTTACAAAGTACTAAAAAGTGTATTTAAAAAGTTAATTATAATTAAAAAATATAAATATGTTTTTGCATATGGATTTGACATATATGACATCATCAGAATACATTTTAATATTTGAAATAAAAGTGAATAGTTAAAAAAGCAAAGTTCATAAGCAAGATTATTTGCCTGCCCCTGTGGAGACTTTAAATAGAAACCCGTGTCTGCCTAGACAAAACTTAATATTTTATCGGAGGTTCCAGACTGATGAACATTGAGGATATTTTAAGGGTTTTTTTACTGTTTACTATATGTTAGACACTTGTGTTCCTCTAAATTGAAAGTGTTCCTCTAAATTGACAACAAAATCATCCAGTTCTAGAAAACTACTGAAAATAATAGCTATCTCTGAAACTGAATGTAAATTTAATGGTGTGTTCTGGTTTTGGTCAGGATAAAGCAAATTTTCTTCATAGTGGCTAGTGTGGAGATGTGTTTTGGATCTGTGGTAAGAACAATGTTGATAAGAGAGGAATGTTTTAGTTATTGCTAAGTACATCTTACACAGAGCCAAGGCATTTTCTGATTCTCACCCCACCAGCCAGTAGGCTAGGGGTGCACAAGGAGCTGAAGGGATACAGACAAGACATCTGACGCCAACTGACCAATTGTATGTCCCATACCACAACATGTCATAGTTAGCAATAAGTATTGCTAAGTTACTTCCCTTGTAACAATTACATGTGAAAGCACCCTGCCTGACCATGGGAAGTGGTGAATGAATTATTTGTTTTCCTTTACTTGTGTGTGTGGCTTTTGCTTTACTTATTAAAGTTGTCTTCATTTCAACACGAGTTTTCCCACTTTTACGCTTCTGATTCTTTGCCTCATCCTACTGCAGAGTGAGTAAGTGTCTCTGTGGTGCTCAGTTGGCCAGCTGAGGTTAAACAATGACACGGGGAAATTGTTTTTTTAAAGTAAGTTAAGACCATTAAATATGATAATTTTTTGGTTGGTTGTTGTTTAAATTACTGAAGTGTGTGTCGAGGAAGGCAGCTTAACTAAGAAAGCTGCTACTACCTAATACTAAGTAAGCTTAATGTATAATTTTTTCTTCAGGTATACCTGTGGTGGTTTGACCCTGGCTGGAGGCCAGACTCCCACCAAAGTCGCTCTGTCACTCCCCTCTTATCTGGACAGGGGAGAAAATACATGTTGAGAGGCTTTGGAGTCGAGATAAGGACAGGGAGAGATCATTCTGCAATTGGTGTCAATAGCAAAACACACAAACACACACACACACTCACACTCTCATACTCTCTCACAAACCCAAATTGGATAATGACATGACAAACTAAATATTAAAACACCTCCGTCCACCTCTCTCTTCTTCACAGACTCAAGATTTTTCTCCCTTCCTCCTCCCTCAAGGAGTCACAGTTTAAAAAATGGGCAATGGGGGGTTTGGTCAGTTCCTCATGAGTTGTTTTCCTTCTCAGTTGGGGGAGGAAGGGGGGCATTCCTCACACTCTTCCCCTGCTCCAGCGTGGAGTCCCACCCATGGGAAACAGTCCTCCTTAGACTTAGTAACATACTGTCACTGAGTTTATCCAGTTCATTAATAGACTGTGGAAAGATATCAGATTTAACTTTGTTATTTTTTCCACATACTACTTTCATCGATTTTAAACTTATTATTTTAAATACATTTTGTTGAAAATAAATATTTTCAAAACAAATTAGTTAACTTGAGACATGGACAAACAATTTGTTTCTTTATGGAGTTAATGCTGGGGTGCAATTACAGCAAATGCATTATTCTTCCCTCTGTTCCAACAAAACCTAGTAAACACCTCATTTTTATTCACCATCTATAGGCATGTACCTTACTCAATATTATTTTTCTAAAATATTTAAGAATTTATCAAAATAGACTCCTTTGGCATTTGGAATTTAGTAACTAATAGGAATGTCATGCATTGATTAATACACTATACACAAAAATAAATTAATGATTCTGTTAAGCAACATAGTTCTTTACTGTAGCGTGCTGTCAGAGCAAAAAATTCAGTTACTTGTTTAAAGAGTACATTGTTGTAAATTATATTAATTTCAGCTCTTTTATTTCATACTTGAAGTGGAAGTATGAAAAGCTAGTTACTTCAATAAGCAGTTGTAGAATACATTAATATATGGGTCTCTCAATAAGTAAAAAACGTAACTTTGAGTTGAATTGTTAAAACATGTTAGAGGCTTCCAAACTAGACATTGTCTCCAGGGAGGGTAATATTCTAAATGCCCTTGCTTTTACCATATACTAATGAATATTCAGTATACCTCAGGTGCCTAAAGAGTGAATAAAGTGTCTCGGTTATACTGTAAAAAGAAAATGGAATAATATAGGCAGATTTGCTTCCTAAAACTTGATTTTATGTTGTCTCTTCATTTAGCCAACAGAGCTAACTTTTTAAGGTAATAAAGGTATCTTAAACACATATATTTATATATTATCTTTTTTTTTCTAATTATGCAGGCAAAATGCATATATAAGATTATAAAGAGGAAATACATATTTAAAAAGAGACAAAAATTAAACTGTGAAAGGCACAGAGGTTTTATTTGCATACAGTTTCCAATACGTGGCATCTTCAGGCAGAGATACAGAGGGGTTGCCAGATAAGCTGTGCAGTACACTAGTGTAGAGCTTAACCCGAGACCATGTTAAGATAAATCTAAATTGGTTTTGTAGCTCTTGGGTTTATTCTTATCTGACCAGGTCAAAATGCTGGTAGAGAATCTTGGTACATTTTGAGTTTTCATGTCATCATATTTGACATGATAATCTAGGGCATTGTAAAGAACTTCATAACAAGAATATTCAGTTCTCCATTTAAAGACAGTAGGTCTCCTAAACCAGACATGACATTAGTTCTTTCCAGAACTAATCAATGTACAAGTGAAACTGTATGGACTTCTAGCGCCTGGTTTTCCTACTTGCATACAGATAAGATGGACTTTTTAAAGGAAGCTACCTCTGTCCACAAGATCTACCATAACTTATGTGTGCAGACCAAAGAAGAAGATTTAAAAGATCCTTGAAAATCTTTTGTTTTCTTAGGTATGTTAGAGCAAATCAAAGCTTTATGTGTTTCTTATTTATGATTTTAACATTAAAGGGACAGAAATCATACAATATAACTCTTGACCAAAAAACCCCACAAATATACATTTGGAAAAATCAATGTTAACAGTCCTCAGCAATTAAAAATGGGCTTATATGGAATGGATGACTTTCTTCTCTGAGACAAATCTGCCTAGTGTAATTTAGATGATCTTTGGTAATACTGCCATTAGGCTGATTTTTTCTTTTAAAACTATGTGCAATGTACGAAAGAGAAGTGATTGAATATTGTAGTCCTAATCTAGTCATGCTCTCAATTTGTGCCATATTGTATAATCTTCTCTTTCATAACATCTTTTCTTTAGGTATCTATTTTATTCTGTGAACTTTGCTTCACCTTTCTCCTTGATCAAATGTAGCAATGAGAACCTGCTTTCCTCTTTCATTAGGAAAGAACTAGTATTTGGATACTGACGGGAAGAAAGTTCTGACAAATTATTGCTGCGAGTTTCACCCCAAATATTTCTTCAGTATCCATTATGAAGGTGGAAAAGGGTGGAATCTCTACTCTCCATCATCTTCCATGGGATGCAGGAGGACATCCTGATTCACCATGGCCCTCTCCATGGGCTGCAAGGGAATCTCTCCTCTGATGCCTGGAGTGCCTACTTCCCCAGTTTCTTCACTGACCTTGGTGTCTGCAAAGTTTCTCACATCTTCTTACTCCTTTCTGTGGTAGAAAAAAGCTGCCTCATAGTTTGGGGTGGGTTTTGGCGGGGGGGTGTGTTTGGTTTTTTTTTGTTTTCTTCTTCTTCTTAAATATGTTATCACAGAGGTTCTGCCACCAGCACTGATTGGCTTGTCAGTGTCCTTGAGCCAGCTGATCCTGGTTCTATTGGACCTAGTTTTTTTCCAGGAGATCCTTGTTCATCCATGAAGGCCCCCAGATGGTTTTGCCTAATTTCCTCTTTGTTAGGATGCGTTGAATACTAGTCTTGGGCCCCTCTTCCCTCCAGGGCTTTCTCCCATGGTATTCTGTCAAGGTGATCCCTGCAGAAGCAAAGATCTGCTCTCCTGAAGTCCAGGGTAGTGAGCTTGGTGTGTGCCCTCCTGGATGTCCTAAGGTTGTGGTGTTTCACCATTTGATGGTGGAATGTCTTAGTAAGTCTAAAAGCTTGTACCTGGTTTTAGTTCTATCCTCACTGAAGTGAACTATAAACATCACAGAACTTTCTAGTGTGTTCCAAAAGTCTTATGAATGTTTTATTCTGTGTGGTTTTTTTTTCATTTTTGTACATCAGCTTCAATTTGTATCCAAAGGAATTGTCTTGCTTTGTTGCGATGGCTGATTGTTGGAGAATGCTCTTTTCTCTTGATACATTTTCTGTCCATCTTTTATTTATTTTTTGTGCTTTTTTCTTTCTTTTTTTTTTTTTTGTCACTACTGTTCAGCAGTGCAGCAGAATTTGAGATTATACTTATTACTGTCCACACAATAATTCATACTTCTCTCGTGATCCCCTTGGTGGTTTTCCTCACTGATCAACAAAACATTCTGGACAGCACACAGCAAAGACTAACATGTTTAGACTTCATGTGAAGTGTATATCTAATGGGTATATATATATA